>JAPJBO010001121.1:0-66558 GCA_030068145.1 Diplonema papillatum | reverse complement strand
GGCCGCGGCGGCAGCACGCTGCCGGTCTCCTCTGCGTCAACGTAGGGAGCCTCCTGCATTCTTGGCAGGTTCCTCTGCCATGCGTGCGGCAGGCATGATGCCCGCTGCGGCAGCACGCCGCCGCCGTCTTGCACTCGCCGCACTTCGTCGTGCTGTGCTCCACGCACACGGCGATCGGCTGCCCATCGTCAGCGGTGATGGTGCCGACAGCACATCTCTCGTGGGTACTTCCCTTCGGACGAGTGCTCGGCACGCCTCACACTTCCCCTTGTGGTGGGTCGCGCAGGTGACGAGTGCTTTCTCTACTCCGACACCCGGCATATGCACGGGGTCGGGGGTGCAGCTGTGGTGGGACAGGCAGGGCCCACCTCGCCGCTCTCTCGGCCGTCCAGTCCGGGTACGTCGGGCACTGCGTCCCTACATCGCTTCCCTTCACCTGCTCTTCGAGGATCGTCCCCGTGTGTGCCTCGCGAAAGCGGGGCCTGGGCCGCACCCCCGATATCCCCGAGATGCCCATGAACGACAGCGACGTCGTCGGGCATACTCTCTCGCCTCTCTCGCAACTCCCCAGCCCTTGCTGTGCCGCCAGCTTGTCCAACGCGCTGATCATGCAGCGCAGGACGTTTCCTCGCTCCCTCACCCCCTTCGGTGCATTCTCGTGCAGCGGTATGCTGAGGCCTGAAAAGAGTTCAAAGTCGATGGCAAGCTCTAGCATTGACGCCTGCCCGTTCTCGGTCCACTCCATGTCTGACAGCCACGCTACCAACGCATAAAACGTCGGTAGTCCCCAGGCCTTGTTCCGCTCCCACGCCCATGCCGGGGCAATCCGCGCAAAGGGGTGGTCGAGCTTCTCGGCAGGCATCGCATCCGCTCTCGACCAGGGGGTCGTGGGGTTCCTGGCTACCCAGCCTCGTGCTTCGAGCCCTGCCCGTTCCGCTAGGATTTCAGCCATCATCTCCTGGAGCCGCCTCGAGAAGTGGGCATTCTCGGGTACTACCACTCCGTGTTCCAGCGTGCATCTGGGCCAGTCGGCGCGGTTGGCCGCCATCAGCTCGGCATGTGCCTCTCGTCGCCGTATGTGCGAGTACGCTCCGCAGTCCCAGAATACGTGTTTCTCGTCCTCGGTGTCGCCGCTTCCACAGTGCTTGCAGCTGGGCGCCTGCGGCTCAGCTCCGGCCTGTCTCATCCGCGACGTGAACTCAGCCGTGTTCACTCCTCCCGCCAACGCTACACGTATAAGCCTCGCGGTGTGCGCGGGACATTCACGCATCCTCCAGAAGGAGTTCGTCCGCTCCAAGTCGGCTCTCTGTACACCCTCGAATCCCGGCCGCCTCGCTACTAGACGGGACCACGTCTTCGCCCTCAAATCCGCCCTCACCTCATGCCCCCTCTTCGAGGGTGTCGAGGCTATCGGGTCAAACATTGTACCATTCCTCAGCGTGCGAGACAGGGGCCCTGGTCCCCATACGTGTCCACACTCCTCCATGCTCCTCATCGCCAGCCCAACTGGCCCCAGGGGTAGGTCCCCTTCGGCCGGATGCTCTCCATCAGAGGCAGAATGTTATGTTGTTAAGCATTGAGTTCTTTTGTAAGTACATGAACCACATGGATTAGCATGCACTGCCTCGAAGGCCAGGTTATCGGATGACGTCGTCACCTGTCATTGCGTCGTCAAGGTCGAGCATTTGTGGCGCTAGCGGGATTTGGCTTTCTTGCGATTCCAAAGACTGAGTCGGCGAGTACGAGGGCGGGCAGGTGTGCCCGTTTTCCACTTTCGAGGCATTGGTGTGCCCGTGGTCCCCGGTCGTTTCCTGAGAGCTGCTTGCCCTCGGTACCTTCTTCTTCCTTCGATGCACCCCTGAGTCTGGTGTGGTCGCCTTCGTATTCTTCCGCTTGCGGCCGGCGATCGGGCCTTCCTTCGGGGTGCCAAGCACCCTCTTCTTCAGCGCTGGTCGTTCGCTGGTTCCTGGCGTTGGTGGCGGCCTCTTGGTCGCCCGTCCGGTCGTCGCCGTCTCCTTTTTCGTTGCCGACTGGCGTTTCCCGTTGTTCGCCCACCTGGGTGGGTGAGGAGGGCCTCTTCTTCTTGTTGCGTCCGGGGGTTGACTGGACGTTCGACTGGTGGTGGCCGCGGCTGCAACATGCCGCCGGTCGCCTCTGCGTCAGCGTAGGGAGCCTTTTGCACTCTTGGCAGGTTCCTCTGCCATGCGTGCGGCAGGCATGATGCCCGCTGCGGCAACGCCGCCGCCGTTAAGCATTGAGTTCTTTTAAGTACATGAACCACATGGATTAGCATGCACGTTAAGCAGCGGCAGAGAAGAAGAGAGAAGTAGTCGTAGTAGTATGTGTCGTCTGCCGAAGCAGCCGGAGACAGCAGGCGCAGGGGGAGGTCTTGTTTTACTTTTCTCTTCTTCATGGAGACCCGCCCCCGGCATCCCGACTGTTCATTCACTGTAAAGAAAGTTTGCGCCTCTTGTGATGAGGTGGTTGACCAGGCCTCCACGAAGCCTTATACACAACACGGCACCCCGGAAACCGTTCCTCCTCCCGACCTAACGGAGCTAAAGGATGGCCAGGTACATTCATGTTCCCGATGTTTCCCTCTCAAAAGGCTAAGGCCCAGCCTCCGTTTGTTGTCCTAGTGAGCTCTATACTTCAAAAAAAAAAAAAAAAAAAAAAACGGCTACAACACGAGGATGCAGCCCTGCTTAGGTGTGCACTCAGCCATCAAGCCATTGGCTGCTAAGCACCCCCCGACCGGTCGATTTGTCACTTTTGTGGCCCTCTATTCGCCGGGCGGTGCTGTCAGCACTTGTTCCGCGTCGCATCCAGTACATATGCTGGCGGTTGGGGGATCGCACCGCTAAGTTGCGGTCAACAGTGTTGCCTCGTGAAGGCCCCCCGTTACACCAGAAGAGAAAAGAAGAAAAAGAAATACTCGAGGGGCTGCCTTGTGCTTACTTCGAAGGAGGCTAGAGGGGGAGAAACAATACAACTACAAAATGGGTCTTTTTTGTTGAACGCTTACGCCCGCCACTAAACCCAGATTCACCTGTGTTTCGTGTGGGCTACAGCACATTTACCTCCTTTGATCTTTTGCAGCTGGCAGCCTCCTCAAGTATTTCCTACAAAGCAGGTGCTTATACAAAAAAAGAAAAAGAAAAAGGCCGCTCCTGGTCCAGGAACGTGACGGTCAACCACAGCTTGCAAAGCTTGAGTCGTCCGCTCTGCCCTGTGGCTGACCGTCTTGAATTCAGCGGCCGAATCTAAGCGATGTTTCTCAGCTGAAGGAGGCGAAACCGCGAGAGTAGCGGGAAAGTAGAAACGGAAACTAGAGTTTTTCGTTGACCGCACTACCCTGAGCTCAAATCCTGGACGTGGTTTCAGGTGGCAAATTTGCAAATGATCATGATCAGAAGGTCCTACATGGGCGGTTCAGTTTCCTCACACATTGCATGTCACCAAAGCAGCATGTGGCTAAAGCAGAGAAAGAAGTGGTAATCGTGGTAAGAAAAAGGCCGCTCCTGGTCCAGGAACGTGACGGTCAACCACAGCTTGCAAAGCTTGAGTCGCCCGCTCTGCCCTGTGACCTTATTCCGCTGTGTGGTACACCCGTAGAGGATACTACGTGGCTGTGTGTATACTACAAGAGGACTGTGTGTGGTGGATACCACATACCATCCTACAGCCGGTAGAGGATACTGCTACCACAGCTGATACTGGCTGACCGTCTTGACGAGCTTGTGTTCAGCGCGAGCGCCAAGCCCCAAGGTGCGCCAAGCCTTGATGCTTTAGTCTGGGAAGTCGGTAGCCACTTGACCCGTAGGCCCGTGACTCTGCAGTACCGCCGAACACGGAAAGCTTGGCTCCCGTGTAGCAGGCTTTTCCTGGTACCCGTCCACACAACAGGTCACAAAGTCCTGAGTGAGAAAACAACAGACGGTGGTGTAAGGGAAGAACAAACAAGTAGCGTCAGCGAGGGCAAGGTCTTATTTGTAGTTCAGGGTGTAAGTTCGCTTAAAGGCCCGGGGTTTCAAAGTCTCCGGGTGACTACTGTCTAGCGTTATTTGTGGATTAGAAGGTCGGTATTTTAAAGTCTCCGGTTGACCGTAGAGGCTTGGGTATGGCGGGGGGTTGAGAAAAGTAAAAGAGTGCGACTCGTTTCGGGTGTTGTGTCACTCCGTTGTGAAACCTTGTGAAGTCCCCTAACGCGTTTAGAGGGTGCTTGGGTTTGGGTAGGGTGTGGTCGTTCTGCTGCGGCGTGAAAAGCCAGGTAGTTTCGACGCTAATCTTCGACTCTTGATTAAGTTCACCGGGTTGCGTGCTCGTCAGGAAGATCCCGGTGCCTGGCTTTTCTTCTGGGTGGTTTCGTGTTGATCGGCGGCTCAAAGTCTCCAGGTGACTACTGTCGTAAAGGTTCCTTTAAGGTTTGTATACTAGTCGTACCGTATCCGCGGTAGTAGCAGTACGTGTGCTTGTGTGTGTCTTTGTAGCCGACTATTCGGCCTATTCATCTCTCTGGGAGTATGCAGTCGTCCCGCTGTCCCGTACTACTGCGACGGGCGTATCGTTACGTCGTAGGCAAAGACTGCCCCCTTTTTTTAGAGTTAAAGTTAGCTTGAAATTCTGGGGGTTTTTAGGGTCTCCTTTTGTGTTAATAAAGAATTGTTGGTACTAAGAATTAGTAGTTGGCAGCGTACTCCATGGAACTTACGAAAGCAGGCGAGTTCCGCTCGTAGCGCACAAACAAAGCGGCAGACCTTCTTCGCGTTTGTGACGACCTGCACCTTCGCCGACTTGACGAGATTCTCCTCACGCGCCTTCTTCTGGGCCTCTTGGCGCTTGCGCTCCTGCTCACGCTTCCTGATCTCCTCGGAACGCATCTCATCCGCAACCGCCTTCAGCGCCTGCATCTTCTTCTGCCGTTCCCTCCTCTCGTTGAAGGAGACCTTCGATGCCGGCGTCGCGTTCAGCGTCGACACTTTCTTGGACCCCGACTTCCAAGGACGGCTCGACTTGTTCACCATTTTCTCCCTTTTTTGTGTGTTTTCGTGCTTTGTGTGGTTGATAACTGCCTGGGTTGTGTTGCTTTGCTTGCGCTGTTGGTTCCTGCTTGTGCGTGGCGGGGCTCAACGGGTCTCATTCGGCACCCTCTCCCTGTCTTTCGAGCACGTGGTTTGTGTCTTTCATACAGGCCTTACGTTCAGCATGCTGAACGTACTGATTTCAGCACGTTAATTTTCTTAGTTGCTTTTTGTACACATGCTGAAATCGGACATGTTCACGTGCTGAAATCAGTACATTCTCAGCACGTACTATCTGTTCTGCAGATTCATCTGGGGAATCAACCGCAGTACCGGGGATTCCGGTCGGCAGATCCTGCTGTTGCTTACCACCGCGACACTGGAGGGTTGAGGCCAGAGAGGAGGCAGAGGCAAGACATGCAACACTGGCAGGTGAGCCCCCTATGCTCTGTTTCATTTTTGCTTGACCCTACGTACTGATTTTCCGTAGGTATTTAGCTCTTACCTACCCCCCCCCCCCCCCCCCCCCCCCCCCCCCCCCGTGTTTAAGATCGCGTTTTTCCGTGTTTAAGATCGCCCCCCAAAAAAACCGATCTTATACACGGGGGGGGACGATCTTAAACACGGGGGGGGACAAAAAACACCCCAAATTTTTTTTTCCGCTGCGCGGGGCCCTGAACCCCCCCCACAGTAAAAACGCCCAAAAAAAAAACTTTCTAGCTGCGCGGGACCCCACCCCACTCCCCCCCCGTGTATAAGATCGCCCTCATTTCTCAAAGAAACCGATCTTATACACGGGGGGGGGAGGGCGCGATCTTAAACACGGGGGGTGGTAGGTAAGACAAAAAAGCTGCGTTAGCCCTGCTTTCATACTCATTTCCCCTCTTTTTTGAATCGCGGACGATTCTGTCTGCGGAATGTTGACACCCCCACTTGAGAATATATCGAAGCAAGGTCATGCCAGATGAGCTGGCTACTGGTGTCACTCCGTTTCTTCAGCCGAGTCCTATGCGTCCGTTTCGTTTCGTGATTGACACACTACTCCAGCGAATAGCGTTGCCTTTCGAGTACCAATCTTGCTGCTTTCATTTAAATTCGCGGTTCCTGCAAACTTGGCACTGACGAAAGCGCAGCAAAAGTGACCCTTTTCCCGGTGGCGCGGGTGGTGTTCATCCGGCTGGCCGGTGGCCGAAACCATCTCAGGCGCAGGACGGCTGATGAGGATGCTGGATATACTCACGGGGGTAGTGTTAGATCAGGTTTCTCGAACCTCACACGGAATCCTAACCACGGAGCCCACATGGCGACCGCACACATTCTGCAGCCTCTGTGTGCAGAATGAGACCAGAGTTAAACGCTGACGATAGCAATGCCGTGAGAGAAAGCTCAAAAGAGAGACGACATGGAACAGAGCCGAGAAGAAGGAAAACGGAAAGAATGAACGGGGAAGAATCTACTTCGGGGGTGGGGAAATTGCAAGAACGTGCTTGGAATGGGTATAGAAGCGCTCAGCGAGACTAGCGTGCCATGCCGTGTCCGACGCCTGCTTCTTGCCCACAACAAGGCCTCGGCACGACTCCACACCTCAAACATCCGAAGCGAAGTGTTTGAGTTAGAGCCTTCGGGTTATCACACCTTTCCCAGCGACAAAAGGTTCTTTGAGCCGGTCCGTCCCTATCTCTTGAAACTGCATCGAAGTGCCTACTATGGGATGGCCTACGGAATCACGGTCCACCACGGTCCATCAGGTCCATCCCTAGTCCCTAGAGCTGCATCGGATTGCCCGGTGCTGTATTCTTCGGTCTATCTCAGTCTATCAAGAGGGGATGGACCGGCTCATTCTTCTTTCGGATCCGTCACCAACTCTCAGCTGGCCGTTTTCTCAGGGGTTCAAAATACTGGTGGAGTACTTCTGGTCCAGCACTGGTCCCGTCTACGCCGTGTTTCGGTCCTTTAAGCCACGGACACATAAGGCGGACCATCATCAGCGGAACCTGAGTGTCTGCAGACAGGACAGCGGTGTGAGTCTGGTTTGTCAGGCGGCTGTTCGGAGCTCGTCACAGCCAGGACCACCCGTGCTACTAGAGCACAGGCGAATCCGTCTGGTCGGGGGCTGGGGAAGGGGGTGTTGCAGAGAGGAGCGGACGGGACTGCGAAAACTCGAAAGCATTCGTGGAGCTGCTTCTTCACGAACCACGGAGAAGGGGCGCGTGCACGCGCCAAACCGTTGCACACCTGAGGTCCAGCCTCAGAAGCTGGAGTTGAAGTGGGGTGTGCCCGAGTCGGTGTGCTGCGACCATAAACTGCACACCCACCAAGCGGATGTGAAATCCGCTTTTTTAACCCCAGCTTCAACTCCAGCTTCTGAGGCTGGGCTCCGCCGTGCATCCCGTTCGATTGGCGCGCTCAGGTTTCCGAAACGCCCCCGTCTGATGCTCGCAGACACAGCTACCGTCCGGGCGCGACAATCGGTGGCGATAACGCCTGCATCGCCGGCTAGCGCGGTCATCTCGTCGCGTGAAGTTTCGTGCTCTCGCCTCTTCGGTCGTGCCAGCGCCATTCGTTTCGAGTGGCCATAAAATCTGAACAATCGCGGCGCCGGTTCCATCTCACACCCGCAGCAACAGCGGGTAGGCCTCCTGGGTGGACTAGAAACTATATCTCCTGGCATGGGCAAGCAGAATCGTCTAAGAACCAGGCTTTCCACGTTAACGTCCCCCAAAAACAAACGGGGGTACAAGCGATGGCCGAAGTTCCCGAACGAGCTAGGGCACCCTTAACAAAAGGGGTCTGCGCACAGCCGTGCCATTGGTTGGACAGGACCCCTTGCATCGACGCATGCCACAGGAAGTTCCTTCATTATCCCGCACGTGGGGGCGATCCTCTGGTGTCGACAACCACCGCTTCCTGGAGACACGCGGCAGAAGGCTCCCGACTACCTCTTCGGACGGTTGGTAAGTCGCTCGTTCGTTTCGTAAGGGGCACCAGTTGATCGCAGCACACGCATACTCATCTACGAACCCTGTAAGACAGACTCGGAAAGCGCAACAGCGCAGGAGGCCTCTTGGGTGAACTAGAAACGAGGTACCCCTTCCTAACGTAGAAGTACTGTTGTCCTGAAGATAACGTTTGTGGAACAACGGCTGCACACGAGAAGATTCTGAGCCAAATTCACCCCCTACCCAATCGAATGTTGTCGAGCCTTGTAGCTTGGGTTAGAATGCAAAGAATCTGTGGCGATGATCTGCATTGAGCCTTGTAGAACGTATTCGTTTGGGGGTAGGTTGCAAAGAACTGTCTGCACAAGCAGAATCGTCTAAGCACGAGGCTTTCCAAGTGCACGTGTTCCCCGACAACAACCGGGGGGTGTAATCGGCGACGGCCGAAGTCCCCGAACGAGCCAGGGGGCGACGTGCGACGACCGCAGGCGCGCTAGCGCTTCGCGGTACACCGCTACAGCTCGAAATTGCTCGAGTTCGAGAACCGTTACCTGCAAAAGCGAATCCTTTCATTATTCATCCAGTAAACCATGGATGAGGCACCGGAGCTTGGGTTCGCCGCAAGCAGCTTTTCAGTGGCGGTCGTTTCCTTCCGGAATTCTACTCGCCTGAACTACTGCGTAAAATGCTTAACTGCCAAAAATACCGTTCTAGACCTAGAGCAACTCAGGAGGCTGGTTGTACAACCATTAGCTACATACGCCATGCGGTGATATCTACAACGGATACATTTCCGATTCGTGGCTCCATTAGAACCTGCTCGAGTTTGCTAGTTCCGCCCCTGAAGCCATTGTGCAGAACCATTTTTAGCAGCAAGCAACCAGAACAGGCAAAGCAGATCTTATAGCCTGGAGGCACCCGAAAGTGCCTGGGCTGAGCCTCAGAAACCGCTTCTCATTGGCGTCGGTCAAATGTTGCAGAAATGAAGTGCGGTCAAAAAGTACATCTGTGCAGATGAGTGAACCAACGGAAGTTGCTTTGGGAGTATCAATGCTGCTCGTGCTGCACCCCTCAACATTAGGGGCAACACCCCCCGGGCGAGGGAAGAAGGGATCAGCCCCTCAGGAAGGAAGTCTAGTCTAAAGAATCATAAAATGGGGCGGGGGGGGGCGGGTGTCGCTGCCGGCTCCCCGGCCGATTTCTGCAGCGTGCGCACGAAGCGGCGGGGGGGTGGCTGCGCGGGGGCCAAGCGACCGGCACGAGATTCGCAGATTCCGCCTTCCGGCGACGAGGTCCTCTATTCCAAGGACCCGCCAGCTTTCCGCGGGTTGTGCTTCAAGAGGTAGTTGCCTGCGAGTTGGGTGTGGGTTGGCGCTGGAGTTCCGAAGCGAGGCGTTCGCTGTGAACGATAAAGCATAATTGGCAGAACAAGGCATCGCCACTCGCGACTCTTTTTGCTGGTCTCTTCACCCGAGAACGAATAATCGAAACGGGTATCTGAGCAGTTCTAGTTTGAGTTTCGTCTCATGGCCTCGTTGCACAACATCAATAGGGACTACCGGGGTCGTACGTACTCCTGCGTCGAGGGTGAAATTCTTCGATCCGGGATCTCATGAGAGTAAGTTCGCTAGAAATCCGGGGGTTTAAAGTCTCCGGGTGACCATTGTCGTAAATGTTCCTTTAAGGTAACGTATACTAGTGAGCCAATTCACCTACCCCCCCCTGAAAGCGAAGGCTAGTACTAGTCTGCGTAACGTACCGTAAACGGGTTTATTCGTGAAGGGTTAAGTGTTCACTATCCCCAAAATCAGCCCAAAACCTCACTAATTGACCGTTCAGTAATAAGAATTAGTGTGGCGCTTTCTTTTGTTTGTGCGCACTAGCGGAACTTACCTGCTTTAGTAAGTTTCATGTAGTACGCTGCCAACTACTAATACTTAGTACCAACAAAGCATTGTTAACACGAAAACGGGGTCCTCAGCGCCTTCGTGCGGGTGGGGGTGGCGTTCCCAGTCACTCCGGCGCCAGTTTCTTGCCGTCTTGTTTCTTTACAACACCCAAGTGGTTGTGAAGGATTCCAGGGCTTGCGCCCCAGTATGCCAAGTGCACTCAGAAGGCCAGTGAGCCGTGAATGTCTAATTCTGAGCTGAAAGCTTCACTAATTTGACCGCTCACTAATAAAGCCCTGCACTAACACACCCATTTACGGTATCTGCGTTTGGGGCAGGTACGTGTGCTTTTGTGTGCCTTTGTTGCCTATTGCCGACTATTCGACTGATTCTTAGAGCGCGCTCCCATTTCCTATGGGTCTCGTCATCTCCGGAGTTCTTGCGACCGACGCCGAGTTCACGTTCGGTGTCTGACGCTCGTATTTTTCGGTTTGGCTACTGCCTCGACGCACGATTCTACGGTGTTGTCACCGAGGCCGGCAACGGAAAGATCAATTCCGTTATCGTGAACCCCAACCTGAGACTCAGTGGGAGTACGTCTTTAGAGCTCAAAAAGGATTGGATTGAGGCTTTAGCAACCTTGATGCATGGAAATCCCTGTTTGATCGGCGGGCAACCAACCCTTTCGACAGGAGTGCTCGTCTATAGGGGTCGCAAGAAACGCGGCGACACATTCTCATTTTCCCACGAGTCTCGTAATTTCCGGAGTTCTTGCGAACCGACGTTCGGTATCTTATTTTCGTATTTTTCGGTTCGGCTAATGCGTCGACGCACAAATTTTTTGCGGTGTTTTCACCGAGGCCGGCAACGGAACAGATCACTTCCGTTATCGTGAACTCCAACCTGAGACTCGGTGGGAGTACCAATGGGCACGTCACGAGTGCTCGCACAAAACCGCCCCCCGAAAGTAACCTGTGGGCTGGGAGCCGGGGGAACAGAGTTCTTCACTCAAAAGGGATTCGATTGAGGCTTTAGCAACCTTGATGGATGGAAATCCCTGTTTGATGGGCGGGCAACCAACCCTTTCGACAGGTGTGCTCGTCACGGTGTAGGGGCCGCAAGAAACGCGTGCGAGACCAAGGTACGACACACCGCGTTCCCATTCGCGAATGAAACCGACACATACCCAAGAAGTCGATGGGGTTCTCAGGCCTCTCCCTCGTAAGGGCGGCCAACCCCTGCAGCAGCACGGGCACGACGGTCTCATCCAAATACGACCTAAGCGGCAGGGCCGCCAGCTGTTGTGCGTGCTCCGTCGCCGGCGACCCGCTCGGTGGCATTTCGAGCCCGGACATCTTGTATTGCCTACTTTTTCTCTGAGCCCGACGAAGTCTGGAGTTGAGGGATTTACAGTGATAGTCTCTTGCGCCCGGCCTGGCAATAGTTGAGCCGCACTGTACGGCAATGAACTTTCAATGGCATTTGCAGAAGAAGAACACCGAGGGAAAGAATACGGCCTCGCGACTTTTCTCCGAGAAATACTCGAGGGGCTGCCTTGTGCTTACTTCGACGGAGGCTAGTCTGCTAGAGGGGGAGAAACAATACAACTACAGAGCGGGTCTTTTGCAGCTGGCAGCCTCCTCAAGCATTTCCTACAAAGCAGGTGCTTATATAATAAAATCCTCACTCCTATGCTTGTGTCTGTCACTCTCGTCCACCAGTCCAAGCAAGCTACTTTGTTTCTCTGGACATATTGGAGCGGCAAACCTGTCGTTCGGATTAGTATTAGTCTTCAAAGAAACAAGTTCCTTTTTACACCAAAAAAAAAAATGAGGTGCTCGCATTTATTCTTCGCTTTTTCCAGATGACAGGAGGGGTGGTCCTGGGCTGCCACGTAAGGGTTTCCAACTTCCACAGCCATCGATAGCAACGATGGACGGTTTACAACTGCAGGGATGGAATCAATACAACATGCGTTCCTCATTTCAGGGAGAACGACTGCAATCATCGATCCTCCACGACGCAAGTTCAAGAAGACTTTCCGTTCTCTTCAAGACAGGGTGTTCAATGCGTCAGCGCAGTGCGGCCTGGGGCATTCTCTGAGTGAATGACCTTATGCAGCGCAGTGCGGCCTGGGGCATTCTCTGAGTGAATGACCTTATGCAGCGCAGTGCGGCCTGGGGCATTCTCTGAGTGAATGACCTTATGCAGCGCAGTGCGGCCTGGGGCATTCTCTGAGTGAATGACCTTATGCAGCGCAGTGCGGCCTGGGGCATTCTCTGAGTGAATGACCTCGTGCAGCGCAGTGCGGCCTAGGGCATTCTCTGAGTGAATGACCTTATGCAGCGGTGCGGCCTGGGGCATTCTCTGAGTGAATGACCTTATGCAGCGCAGTGCGGCCTGGGGCATTCTCTGAGTGAGTGACCTTATGCAGCGCAGTGCGGCCTGGGGCATTCTCTGAGTGAAAGCGCAGTGCGGCCTGGGGCATTCTCTGAGTGAATGACCTTATGCAGCGCAGTGCGGCCTGGGGCATTCTCTGAGTGAATGACCTTGTGCAGCGCAGTGCGGCCTAGGGCATTCTCTGAGTGAATGACCTTATGCAGCGCAGTGCGGCCTGGGGCATTCTCTGAGTGAATGACCTTGTGCAGCGCAGTGCGGCCTAGGGCATTCTCTGAGTGAATGACCTTATGCAGCGCAGTGCGGCCTGGGGCATTCTCTGAGTGAATGACCTTGTGCAGCGCAGTGCAGTCACTGAGGGAGTTGATGCACCACGAAAAGTCGATTAGAGAACTTCACACAGCCTTCAGGGTGTGGTTGGTTCAAAGAAAAATTCAGGTTTTCCCACCCTCCCTAACCCCCCGGTGACCTCGCCCAAGCTCGTTTCCCCGGGTTAAGGCAGTCACTCAACATTCCCTTGCGCTAGTGCTATCAGTTACAAAGACGTGTTCTTACTTCTCCCTTTCTTCTAGGCAGTTCTCGTCAGACAATACGAAGAGCAGAAACTCCCTAGGGCATTCTCTGAGTGAATGACCCAATGCAGCGCAGTGCGGCCTGGGGTTCTCCGAGTGACTGACCTTATGCAGCGCAGTTTACCCTTCAGAAACACGAAGCTTACCGTCGTCGAGCAACCCTGACCGTACCATTTCTGGTCCTACTTAGTTATGCATAATGCCCTGGCTTGGGCAACGTTCTTAGGTGCAGCCCTTTGGCGATGCTCCCTTCAGCACAGCTGTGCTATGAAAAGAAAGGAGCGGCGGAAGCAATTGGTTGGCTGACTGGTTGGCCTCAGCCAATGGAGAGTCGACTGATGACGACGAGGCGATGCTAGAAGAGAATGGACGCCTTTTCACGGAGTCTCAGTTAACTGCAAGGGCCAGACACGACAAGAGTCGAGTCGGAAGTGCTGCGCAGGCGCGTCACCGGCCTTTATCTTTGTGTCCAACACGAGCGACAGTCGCACCCCAAGGCAAGGACAGCAGTGCTGAAGTGTCACTGACCAACACCAGAAGAGTTTGGGATGTGGCGGGGTTGCAAGTAGAGGCACTCCGGCGTTACCCAGCAGGATCAAAGAATGTCGGTCTCACCTTCCTCATTCTTTTCCCCCGGCTCAGAACGGGTGTGAAGATGCCAGAAGAAGCCTGCAACAATTCCCCTAGCGATCGGCAGATCTAGCTTACACGGAGCGGGGGCCGCGGTGCTCTTGGTCCAGGAGCATTGGGTCCTTGGGTTCCGGCGGTCTTTATGCGCGGCGGAAAAGGGCCTCGTTTCCTGTGGCAACAACTCAGCTCGACACGTACTTAGTACGTTAGAAGCAATGGATGATATCTAAACCTGTCAATGAACACAATTGGTGGACAAGTCTGGTGCCAGCACCCGCGGTAATTCCAGCACCAATAGCGTATATTAATGCTGCTGCTGTTAAAAAGCTCGTAGTTGGATCCAGAGCTCAGGTTGCAAGGTGGCCCGTAGGTGCCTGAGACGTGCAGCCGCGGCGAACCCGATCAGCCATTATTCTGTGGACATCTCCTCGTTCTTTTATCCTTCAGGCTGATCTCCTCAGCCTGCCCGGCCTCGGTGGAGGATATGCGGCAGATGGAATCCTTTGCCCAGAAGCTTATGCAGACACAAGCCATCATCAGCAGGCTGATCCAGAACAGGTGTCCCATGACACGCTGTCGCCACGTCATGTTCTAGTAATACCCGAGCTTGCGCACCTGGTACGAGATTGCGGCCCTCACGAGGCCACGCGTGATGCCCTCTTCTGACTGCCAGGAATTCCTTCCTCGCGCCTCTGCCGGCCGAAAGAACCTTGGGCACGTCCCCTACATGTGCCAGCAGCTCAGTGTGCGCAACCAGACTGTGAACCGACTATCTGTCAGCGCAAGGCGTTCCCCACTCAATCAGGCTCTCTTCGGCGATTCGCGAAACTGGGGTGGCGGCATGGTGTTTGCGACGAGTTCTAGCTCCCTGTTTCGGACTTGGCACATCACCAGCATCGAGATTAAAGCCAGCAGGCTGATCCAGAACAGGCGTCCCATGAAACGCTGTCGCCACGTCATGTTCTCGTAATACCCGAGCTTGCGCACCTGATTCAAATTGTAGTCCTCTTGCATACTCCGCTTGGCCACGAAGCTGACACGAGGCTCCCCCTTTTGGCTGCGAAGAACCCTCGCAGCACACGGTGCGCGCCGAAGCATCATTCTTCCGTCTTCTTGTAGGGGTGAACGAGGGGTTCTCCTTGTTGGTATTAAACTGTGGAAACAGAGAGCTGCAAACCAAGTCAACCGATGTGCAGCCACGCCGTAGCAGTCCCACTGCCTCTCCCCATGTGCATGTGTTTTCGTGGACGTCGCTACCGCGCTGACCTTTCCCGAGATTGAGGCGATTTCCCTTCCGAGAAACTGGCGCGCATGCTAATCCATGTGGTTGGTGTACTCAAAAGGACTCAATGCCAGGGTTCGCGGCCTTGTCACGGCATTGAAAGCGTTGTCGGAGTCTGTACCGGAACCACTGGTGCAGTCTATCTAGCTGGGCTCGCCGTTTCCTATTTGTCGGCAAGCCGCTCAAAATTAGCTAGAGGTAAGTAGAGTTTGAATAGAGCAACTAATTGGTATCGGAAAGTAGGTGCGAGATCAGGGCAAACCTTGTGGTGCGCCAGCTCGTTTACCCGTGAATCTAATAAGCAGTCCACATTCTCGCTTTCCTTTTCACCAACCCTGTGAAAATTATCATCTTCACCGTTTCTGCCAACGCGACGTTTTCCGTTGGCGACGGCATCGGTCACGTTGCAATCTGGAATGAAGGTTGGCTCGACGAATAAGATGCAGAGACCCTGTTCCTTGTACGACATGACAGGCACGCTGACATCTCCCGTTGACAGGAATCTAGCTGACGGGGTCTCATGTTAACTATCAGCATCAAAGAGAACCTGGACGTGTGGATCAACACAGAGGCAACCAAGCAAACTTTTATTGACGGCCTGGTTGCAGACAGTTCCTCTATGGCGCTGACTGGGTGGAACGCGCTGAAGTCGACGATGATGGTGAGAGAGAGGAAGCGCACCACAACAAGTCACGCACCCGCCGCAGGCCCTTCCCACCCACCTGTATCTGTGAGCCGGTCCGTCCCTATCTCTTGAAACTGCATCGAAGTGCCTACCGCTGTTTATCACAGTGAATCACGGTCCACCACAGTCTATCAGGTCCATCCCTAGTCCCTAGAACTGCATCGGATTGCCCGGTGCTGTATTCTTCGGTCTATCACGGTCTATCAAGAGGGGATGGACCGGCTCAATCTGCCCTCGGAAGGAGGGATTCCAGAAGGGGCACAGTGGAGCCTGACAAACCTGCGGTTTGTCAGTTCTTGTTATACCCCTCGACATTCGCTTTTGTATGCGCGTGTGCAGCGTCTTGGGAGGGCACCAACGAGCGGGAAGGAGAGAAAAACAGGCAACGACACAAACTATAGTTTTCGACAGAATGCGAGCACAATTGTGATCGGGGAAACATAGAAAGAATATACGACGGAGGGAGGCACATAAGATTACAGCAGCAAGAAACGGCAAAACACAGAACACGGCCGGTGGTGAACACGACAGTTTTCGGCAGACCGGACACGTAGGGAGCGTGTAAACACGTAATGTACTTCTGTGTTACAATTAACCGAGGTTGATGTACAATAAGTCTGGTATCAATTTTTAAATAAGCACTGGCTTTGCCGGAAATACGCAGGCCTGGTGATGTATTTGCCGGTACACCACAGTCTGAGGAGGGGACGGACCAGCATCCATGAGTTTGGTCATGTTCCGACCCCGCGTCGGTTGCAAAGAGAGAGAGGCACGAGTTAGAGTGCGGGGACGACGTCTCACCGGGGAGTTTGCGGTATCCTCACTTCCTCTTCGTACTGGAACCATTTGTAGTCGTCATCCTCCGTGTACTCGTGCCAGATGTGCTTCCTGGCGTGACAGCTCCTGTGCTGGATGCTGAGACCCTATGTATGGACACCGCTGTGCATGTATTCCATGTCCTTACAGCTACTACGTTGCTGTCGGCATAGGACCACATACAGGTACACTGACTGCCTTTGCCCCTCCGAAAGTCGATGCAAAAAACGCGGTGAACCGGAAGAGACCTCGACAGCTCTGGTTTTAATCAGGGTACTTACAGCTTGAGAAACAAGCAGGCGCTAAGCTGAACCTTCACAAACAAGCAAAAGGTCGAAGGGTACCCATCTGTACGACCACACGGGATCGTCGGAAACACGAAACCATGGTCGCGCAATATCCCGTTTGGTATTCATGCGAACGCCTCGGCGCTGATGATCGCCTGCGGCGCGGGGCTGTTCATTCTCCCCTCCATCTCTCTCCGTCATACTTTGCACCGGGCGGCCCCAGCAATGATTACGATTTGAACGCATCTCCAACTCTTACCACCCATCGGTTTCAGGGACTCTTAAGCCTCTTTTTCAGAGTTCGTTGCATCTTTCCATCACTGTACTTGTTCGCTACCGGCCTCTGGGAAATATTCAGCCTCAGCAGAGGGATACCTGCCGATTAGTAGCACCGAGTATTTCGTTGACCGCACTACCCTGAATCATCAACTCCCCCGCACGTGGTTTCAGGGGCAATTGGTCATGATTAGCGGGTCCTTCTCACACTTTGCACGTGGCCTAAAAAGGATGCTCGAGACGTGCTCTCTTGGGCGGGGATCGGAAGGCGGCGCATAGTTCTGTTTTGCTGAGCCCGTCTCGCTTTTCGTCTACGTTATAAAACATGCATAGAAACGTGGGGGGCGAGGAGGGGAGAAACAACAAAAAAGGGGTAGAAGCGGGAGGTCCCGGGTTCCGGGAGTCAGCTCCGAAAAAAGATCAGTTTCACAGGAGGGGTGCGGGGGAAAGAGAACTGGAGGCGAAGCAGCTTGACAACAACCGTTCTGGAGCTAGTGAGAAACAGCGGGGGCAGGTGAAGGCGGTACACAGAAAGAAGAAGGAAGAAGAAAAAATACTCGAGGGACTGCCTTGTGCTCATTTCGAAGGAGGCTAGAGGGGGAGAAAACAATACAACTACAAAGTGGGTCTTTTTTGTTGAACGCTTACGCCCGCCACTAAACCCAGGGTTACCTGTGTTTCGTGTGGGCTACAGCACATTTACCTCCTTTGATCTATCGCAACTGGCAGTCTCCTCAAGCATTTCCTACAAAGCAGGTGCTTATACAAAAGAAAAAGGCCGCTCCTGGTTTAGGAACGTGACGGTCAACCACAGCTTGCAAAGCTTGAGTCGGAGGCAGCACAGTGTTACAACCCCGCCCTGTGGCTGACCGTTTCGACGAGCTTGTGTTCAGCGCCAAGCCCCGCCACGCCTTGATGCTTTAGTTTGGGAAATCGGTAGCCACTTGACTCGTAGGCTCGTGGCTCTGCAGCACCGCCGAACACGTGAAGCTTGGCCCCCGTGTAGCAGACTTTCCCTGGTACCACAAAAAAGTAGAAAAAGAGGGTTTCGAGAACTTCGCGAACGAAGTGAGAGAATTTCTGGACGAACTCGTACCGAGGTGGTGGACCTGTGGTGTTCAAGCACGAAACGTGATCAAGACCGCAGGGGCAACCCAGCAACTCTTTTTGTTTACTAAAGGAATAGGGGAATACGAGCAAGGCGCATGGCTACTGGAGACAGGACCACCGCCGTCCCCAGGGTAACTGGGGGTGAAGATGGGTCTTGCATGACTGTAACAATCCGGCGGCACTCTTGACTAGCCCGAACCGACAGGATCAAACAATGGCAGTCGCTCCTTCCTCATCCTTTCTGTGAACGAGATCACACATCTCAGACCTCTCCTCACACCCACACCGCTACCGCGCTGACCCAAATCAGGTATCGCGTCCAGGGGACCCATCTCCAAGAGTTTTTGGTCACCCAGGACTCCCCACCAGCCAGTTGCGATGGCGTCACTATTTAGAACAACGAGCAGGTAGGCACAGCACAGTTCTCGGCTGCTCAACAAGTCAGTTTCTGTTCTAAGCGGTGGCGTCGCTGTTTAGGACATATGAGCAGACGGACACGGCGGAGAGAATGGTGTCTTGCTTCAAAAGACTACGGGCAAGGAAGGAGTTTTGTGGTCACCCGAGTACTCTCTACAAGTCAGTTCTGCATCTAAGCGATGGCGTCGCTGTTAGAACATACGAGCAGATCGACACAGCACAACTCTCGACTGCCTGCTGCACACACAGCGAGAATTCGTGTTTGACGGCCCTTCTAGTCCAAATGGAGAGAATAGTGTTCGACAGCCTCGTTTGAAACGGGCTGCGGGAAGGAGCAGCAAATTTCTTGGTCACCCCAGGACTCTCAACAAGTCAGTTTCTGTTCCAAGCGGTGGCGTCGCTGTTTAGGACATACGAGCAGACGGACACGACTGACGACTCGACTGCCTGCTGCACAATTGTGGTTGCAAAAGGCTACGGGGAGGGCATCCACGGGCCCTGCCCGCTCGGCCGCGGCACCGACGGGAGCGGAAGCGACGGCCCCGGGAAGGTCGGGTGCCGCGCGTGGGGTGACGAGAAGCGGACGGACGGCGACGGCTTGCCCATCACGGACGACGCGTTCCACGGGGGCGGGTTCGCCGACGACCCGGCGTGCGACCGCTGCCACTCCTTCCACGCGACGCTGGCCTGGTCGGTCTCGTGCCGCTTGCTAGGGGACAGCACCCGCCCAGGCGCCGTCGGGTCCCCTGTGTACAGCGGCACGTTGAACGACCGCCGCTTGAGCACGTCGTTCTCCGACTCCATCTTCTCGATGTAGTCGAGCATCGACTTCTTCTCGATTTCGAGCTTCTGGCAGTACTGCCGCAGCTCCGTCACCTTCGACCAGTCGACCTTCATCTTCTTGTTCTTCTCCTTCAACTTCCCGTTCTGCTGCTCGAGCTTGAGGCAGCGGGATTCGTAGGAAAACACGCGGGCCGACAGCACGTCCGGATTCGTCTCTTTTGTAGGCGAGAGCAAGTTGGCGTTCGCCGCCGGACGTGTGGGCAGTGTGTAGTCCTCGGATGTGTTGAGGGTGTCCACTTTGCTGCGGAGGGCGGCGCGCTCTGTTTCGGCAGCGGTGAGCTGCTGTTGGGAGCGCAGGTTGGAGTCGGAGAGGGCTGATAGCTCGGCCTCGAGTTCTTCGAGCTTGCCCTCGAGGATGCGCTTTTCGACCGAGTGCCGCTCGCGGAGGTCCTGCTCGGCCTTCCGCGCCCCTTCGACGGCCCTCTGCGCCAAGTCGCTCTCCTTCTGCGCCATCTCGACCGCGCGTACCTGCGTGTCCTCGATCCTCGCCCGAACGACGCTCCGCAGCGCGAGCAAAACGTCCTGCAGTTCCGTGAGCGACTTCTTCCCGTTTGCCACGACGGAATCCACGGGGCCTTCCCCAGCCGTGCTGTGCGTGGCTTCCGCGTTGTACCCCACACCCGCGAGGTCTCCGAGTCGGTCGTTTTCGACGGCGGCGTGGAGGGAGATGAACCCGGAGGAGACGCGGGAGAGCCCGGCGACGAAGGCTCGGAGGTGCATCTCGCCGTCCTCTGCGTCCTTCACGCGCTCCATGAGGCGCGCGACCTCGGACGAAAGCCGGTTGTTCTCGTCGTGGGCACGCTGCATCTGCTCCGCCTGGGCTGACATCGCCTGCTCCTTGAGGGAAGACCCCAGGATGGCGGCTTCCCGCTCGGACTTCTCCTCCTTCAGCTTCTCGGTCGCGTGCCTCACCTCGCCCATGACCTGCTCGAGCATTTTTTCGAGCTTCTTTTTTTCCGCCCCCATGCGGTCCTTCTCGCCGTCGTTCTGGTCAAGCTCGAGACGCAGCCGCTGCACCTCCTCGGCGACGCGGCGGCACTCGTTCACTCCGCGGTCGAGCCACTCCTTCATGACGGCCTTCTCCTCGCGGAGAGACGCGATCTGCTCGTTTTTGTCGCGGATCTCGGCTTCGTGCCGGCCGAGCGCCGCGGCATCCTGGTGGCCCGCCCCAGAGGCCGGAGCTCCCCCCCCCGGGGCGCCGGAAAGGGTGGCCAGCATGGGGTTGAGCTGCTGCGACAGGTGCTGGAGCTGGGCGCGGTTGTGCAAGCCCTGCGGCTCCGCCGGGGCCGGCGACGCCGAAGCGCGCTGGGTCGCGCCGCCGACGCCGCCCGGCTGCTGCTGGGCCTGGTGCTCGAGGATCCGCTGCTGCTGGTCGAGCAGGTGCTGCAGCTGCTGCTGCTGCTGTTGCTGGGCGGCCAACGGGTCGCCGGCGGCGAAGCGCTTCTGGTGCGCTTCGGACTGCTTGATGGACATCTGGATCTTCATCCGGTCCATGTCGTCGAGCAGCTGCCGCTTTTCGATGTCGTCGCGTTGGAGGTGCCCATTGACCTGCTCGATTGCCTTGTACAAGCCGCCGACCTGCGACTGGAGCTGCTGCGGGTTCCTGTACCCGAGGTGGGCCAGCTCGCTCGGCACCGGCGTGCCGTTCGACAGCTTCTTCGCGAACCCTTCGATGTCGTCGTTCAGCCGGTGCAGCTGGCTTCGGAACGGATCGCCGGCGACCCCTGGCCCCGCCTGCCCCGTTGGCCGCGGCTGGTACATCATCCCGCCCCGCGGCGGCGAGCCACCGAGCCCGGTGCTAAACTGCATGGGCGGCGGCATAGTTCGGAGGGTCGGCGGCGACCCCTCCTTCCTACTACCCCTCCCCGGTCCCCTCCCTCACCCCCTTTTCTTCTGCCTGCTTGGTTTTTGAAGCTAAGGTTCGCGTTGAGACTTCCAGAACTTTTGGGTCTCCGGGTGACCTGTGTTGTATGGGTTCCCTTCATGCCGGCCTTCTCCTCGCGGACCTGCGCGATGGCTGCTCGTCTATGCCGCCGCCCGGCTGCTGCTGGGCCTGGTGCTCGAGGATCCGCTGCGGTTGGTCGAGCAGGTGCTGCTGCTGCTGCTGCTGTTGCTGGGCGGCCAACGGGTCGCCGGCGGCGAAGCGCTTCTGGTGCGGTTTGGACTGCTTGATGGACATCTGGATCTTCATCCGGTCCATGTCGTCGAGCAGGCGCTTTTCGACGTCATCGCGTTGGAGGTGCCCATTGACCTGCTCGATTGCCTTGTACAAGCCACCGACCTGCGACTGGAGCTGCTGCGGGTTCCTGTACCCGAGGTGGGCCAGCTCCGTTCGACAGCTTCTTCGCGAACCCTTCGATGTCGTCGTTCAGCCGGTGCAGCTGGCTTCGGAACGGATCGCCGGCGACCCCGCCTGGCCCGGCTGGTACATCATCCCGCCCCGCGGCGGCGAGCCACCGAGCCCGGCGCTAAACTGCATGGGCGGCGGCATAGTTCGGAGGGTCGGCGGCGACCCCTCCTTCCTTCCTACCCCTCCTCACCCTTTCCGCGGCCCCTTTTCCTCTGCTGCCTTGGTTGGAGTAAACGTTCGCTTGAGATTCCAGGACTTTAGGGGCTGCGGGTGACCTTTGTTATATGAGTTCGCTTAGAGCAAGTAAGGGCCATGTGGGTGTGGGTTGTTTCTTCAGCGTACACTTGTTACGCTTTTGTGAAAATGAAAGCTTGCCGGAGAATCCGGATACTTTACAGTCTTCAGTGTCTTTGCGTGCTGGCTTCTCAGCTATTCTTTCAGGTGCCGAGAACCCTTCGATGTCGTCGTTCCGCCGGTGCAGCTGGCTTCTGAACGGATTGCCGGTGGCAACCCCTGGCCCCGCCTGCCCCTTTTGCCGCGGCTGCTACATCATCCCGCCCCGCGGCGGCGAGCCACCGAGCCCAGCGCTGCATGGGCGGCGGCATAGTTCGGAGGGTCGGCGGCGACCCCTCCTTCCTACTACCCCTCCTTCCTACTACTCCTCCTTCCTACTACTCCTCCTTCCTACTACCCCTCCTTCCTACTACTCCTCCTTCCTACTACCCCTCCTTCCTACTACTCCTCCTTCCTACTACTCCTCCTTCCTACTGCCCCTCCTTCCTACTACTCCTCCTTCCTACTACTCCTCCTTCCTACTACCCCTCCTTCCTACTACTCCTCCTTCCTACTACTCCTCCTTCCTACTACTCCTCCTTCCTACTACCCCTCCTTCCTACTACTCCTCCTTCCTACTGCCCCTCCTTCCTACTACTCCTCCTTCCTACTACTCCTCCTTCCTACTACCCCTCCTTCCTACTACTCCTCCTTCCTACTACCCCTCCTTCCTACTACTCCTCCTTCCTACTGCCCCTCCTTCCTACTACCCCTCCTTCCTACTTCCCCTCCTTCCTACTAGCCCAATCTCGCTAGGACAGGAGCAAGGTGATCCTGTGTATCTGCATTGCAAACGCTAGCGCGCCTCTCTTTCCTGCGAAAAATCCCACAGGCAAATGCTTACTTTGAAGTTGCACACATGCGTGGCAGAAAGCAGCAACAGTGAGAACGAAGTCACGGACTTCACTGTCAGTTCGCTATCCCGCCCTTGTGTCCACTAGCTCGTAAAGGACTCCACGCCGCCTCGCAGGTCGGAGACTTAGTAACACCGGACTCGTTGATAACGAAGGTCGTCTGGAGACCTTCCTAGTACCCCTCCTTCCTACTACCCCTCCTTCCTACTACTCCTCCTTCCTACTTCCCCTCCTTCCTACTACCCCTCCTTCCTACTTCCCCTCCTTCCTACTACCCCTCCTTCCTACTACTCCTCCTTCCTACTGCCCCTCCTTCCTACTACTCCTCCTTCCTACTACTCCTCCTTCCTACTACCCCTCCTTCCTACTACTCCTCCTTCCTACTACCCCTCCTTCCTACTACTCCTCCTTCCTACTGCCCCTCCTTCCTACTACCCCTCCTTCCTACTTCCCCTCCTTCCTACTAGCCCAATCTCGCTAGGACAGGAGCAAGGTGA
Organism: Diplonema papillatum; assembly: GCA_030068145.1. Taxonomy (NCBI): domain Eukaryota; phylum Euglenozoa; class Diplonemea; order Diplonemida; family Diplonemidae; genus Diplonema; species Diplonema papillatum. The sequence continues at coordinate 43,360 of JAPJBO010001121.1, read as the reverse complement.
TCCTGTGTATCTGCATTGCAAACGCTGGCGCGCCTCTCTTTCCTGCGAAAAATCCCACAGGCAAATGCTTACTTTGAAGTTGCACACATGCGTGGCAGAAAGCAGCAACAGTGAGAACGAAGTCACGGACTTCACTGTCAGTTCGCTATCCCGCCCTTGTGTCCACTAGCTCGTAAAGGACTCCACGCCGCCTCGCAGGTCGGAGACTTAGTAACACCGGACTCGTTGATAACGAAGGTCGTCTGGAGACCTTCCTAGTACCCCTCCTTCCTACTACCCCTCCTTCCTACTACCCCTCCTTCCTACTTCCCCTCCTTCCTACTACCCCTCCTTCCTACTACTCCTCCTTCCTACTGCCCCTCCTTCCTACTACCCCTCCTTTCTGCTATCCCTCCGCCCCCTTCCGCAGCCCTTTTCTTCTGCCTGCTTGGTTTTGAAGTTATGGTTCGCTTGAGATTCCAGGATCTTTGGGAGGGGTACGAGGAAGGAGGGGTAGTAGGAAGGAGGGGAAGTAGGATGGAGGGGTAGTAGGAAGGAGGGGTAGTAGGAAGGAGGGGTAGTAGGAAGGAGGGGAAGTAGGAAGGAGGGGTAGTAGGAAGGAGGGGAAGTAGGAAGGAGGGGTAGTAGGGCGATTGGCCGGTCAATTGACTCCTGTCCTAGCGAGATTGCAAGGGGCCGGTCAATTGAACTCTTCCCGCTGCAGAAAAAGAGGGCCCGTTGACTCACAGGAGGAAACACTTCTGCGGGGTACCCTCTTCCGTGTGTCAATCACGCGGAAGGAAATCCAACCACTCCGGAGGAGCAAGGGTTTTCGAATATGAACTGTGCGAACTCCCCTTTCCAAGGGACGGGTGGGAGGAAACTTTGCATTTCTTTTCCTATGTGTTCAGTGAGCTTTTTACTTTGCCCGCCCTCTCCTACTCCCGGGACTGAACGGAGGGGAAATGGAAATAAGAAGTGGTGAAAAGAGAAAAGAGAAATTCGCGCGCGGTGCTGTTTCGCTGCTCCCGACGCCGGTTCGGAAGGGGAGGAAAAAGGGGTGGGAGGGAACTTTGCATTTCTTTTCCTATGTGTTCAGTGAGCTTTTTACTTTGCCCGCCCTCTCCTACTCCCGGGACTGAACGGAGGGGAAATGGAAATAAGAAGTGGTGAAAAGAGAAAAGAGAAATTCGCGCGCGGTGCTGTTTCGCTGCTCCCGACGCCGGTTCGGAAGGGGAGGAAAAAGGGGTGGGAGGGAACTTTGCATTTCTTTTCCTATGTGTTCAGCGAGCTTTTTACTTTGCCCGCCCTCTCCTACTCCCGGGACTGAACGGAGGGGAAATGGAAATAAGAAGTGGTGAAAAGAGAAAAGAGAAATTCGCGCGCGGTGCTGTTTCGCTGCTCCCGACGCCGGTTCGGAAGGGGAGGAAAAAGGGGTGGGAGGGAACTTTGCATTCCTTTTCCTGACCGGGTCAGTGGCGCAAAAAACCGGAAAGGGAGAAGGTGTGTGTTTGGGTGTTCACCTATATTGTTGGGAGAATAAGACTGCCTGTTTTTTTCTCACCGATCTGATTACCCATCCCTTTGGCTTGCGCCGGCCTAGTACAAGGAGACGTTGGAGGAAGACGTTTCGAGAGGAGGAAGAAGACACTATTCTTCGTTTGGGTTTTTATGACGACGTAGCGAGCGTCGGGGTCCCGTGGAGAAACACAGGACCACCTTGCTCCTGTCCTTGCGAGATTGCGAGGGGCAGGTCAATTGAATTCTTTCCCCCTTTCCAAGGGACGGGTGGGAGGGAACTTTGCATTTCTTTTCCTGACCGGGGGGGATTCACAGTTTTTGGAGCCGGCACTTCGTGCTGTGTAAACCCAGAGAAAAGTTCTGGGCGAAGCTAAGTTCGGATGAAGCAAAGTTCTGGTGAAGCAAAGTTCGGGCGAAACAAAGTTCTGGGGGAAGCAAAGTTCGGGCGAAGCAAAGTTCGGGCGAAGCTACGTTCTGGTGAAGCAAAGTTCGGGCGAAGCAAAGTTCGGGTCAAGCTAAGTTCGGGCGAAACAAAGTCCGGGCGAAGCTAAGTTCTGGGGGAAGCAAAGTTCGGGTGAAGCAAAGTTCTGGTGAAGCTAAGTTAGGGTGAAAGCAAAGTTCTGGTGAAGCTAAGATCGGGCGAAACAAAGTTCGGGCGAAGCTAAGTTCGGGTGGAGCTAAGTTCGGGTGAAGCAAAGTTCTGGTGAAGCAAAGTTCGGGCGAAGCAAAGTTCGGGCGAAGTTCGGGTGAAGCAAAGTTCTGGTGAACATTGCATGTTCATAGGACCTCCAGTCTCGAAAAATTCTCAAAAACTTCAAACCGAAAAAAACACTTCGCGCGGGGATCGAACCGCGGACCTGTGGGTCCGGAGACCGTCGCACTGTTGAAGTGGACCATAAAAGTCCGGGCGAAGCTAAGTTCGGGTGTAAAGTTTGGCCTCGTACCCGGGGCCCAGCACGGGGGGGGGCCGCCCTGGGGCAGCCTTTTCCCGCCGCCCCCCCCTCCGGTATTTCTCCGGGGGGCTGAGAAACTCCGCAAAAAACGCAAATTTCGGGCACATCAGGCCCCGAAACTCGAAATAATCTTCGACCGGAAAAGTGTCATGGGCGGGGTTTGAACCCGGACACACCGGCCTGAAGGCCGACACCCGCTCACTCTGCCACCCATATACATTTTCCCAGGGGGAGAAAAAGCCAGCTCCGCGCTATTATCCAGTTCAAAACAATACACTTTTTTAGTGTAGAGAAAAGTGGGGTTGGCTCGAATAGAGGCTATTCACATTGCATGTTCATAGGACCTCCAGTCTCGAATAAGCAGAAGTACGTGCGCTCGGCTAAGGCCGGCGCGTGGCGAGACTGGAGGCAGCAGTTAAAGTTCGGGGAACAGTAAAGTTCGGGCAATGCTGGTGAAGCTAAGTTCGAGTGATGCTTAGTTCGGGCGTTGCTAAGCGCTCAGGCTGTGCTGGTACTAAAAAACAGTTCGGGCACGAAGCGAAGTTCGGCCGCGTACATGTGTCGTTCAAGCTAGTCATTTAACACTCTAGCCAATTGCGGACCCGCTGGCAGAATTTCCTACGCGGAAAGTCTTCAATCGAAAAAGCCGCACCCGCGAAGGCACGGTGTCCGTCCAGGAGAGAGAGAGTCTGCGCAGGATACTTCGTGTTGTAAATGGGCCGTTCTCCGTTTGTGCTGCAGTTTTGCTGCGTCCTTTTCTCGAAGTCAAAGCGGTACATTTCGGAGCCTGACGGGAACGGGACGAAACAAACCGCAGGGCCGGACCCGCGGCAGTAGTTGTCCCACAACTCCTGCACGACAACCTGCATAGAAAAGGGGTACGGCACACATTGATTGTCGACGACGTAGAACAGGGTGGAATTGGATGGCACTCTCCGCACCGGGCGTTCGAAACCGGTTGTCGTGTTTTTTTGACGCCAATTCACGAAATTGATATTGTACAACTGGCGCCGGCCCGTGCGAGACACCAGGACCATTGTGCACTCCTTGAACCCGCCGACAAACGCGGCCTCGATGCCCGCCCACGTACTGTAGGGGAACTGGTTCCACTCTTTTTTGCCCTCCCACTCCCAGACGTAGGAGGCCGGTTCCGTGCGGCAGCATTTCCAAAGCGGCTCCTTTTTATTCCAACAAACCACACCCACCGGGACAACAAAGGCACAGTGTCCGTCCAGCGGGTTGCTCACAACCAGGTGCTTCGTCTTGTCCAGCCACTTTCCCTCCAGAATGAACGCGAGCAGTAACATGTCCTTTGGTTTTGCATACGCACGTGCCGTCCAGGGGTTGGACGAAAAGTACTCACCAGGGCCGTGCTTTTGAACGTTCCGGAGACTAGGATCCCAGCCTTCGCAACAGATTGCGCTGATGGCGTAATCACTTTTGGTACCGTGATAGGCGAAGTAGCCCATCGTCTCCTTTCCCGCCCCTCCGGCTTTGAGGAACTTTTCTATTGCAGGACATCCGGGCTTCTGGACACACGGGTTCGGGTAAAATTGGAAGTTCGGATCTTTCTTGAGGCTGCACTTCGCGAACCACTCAGCCTCTGCAAAAAGCCACTCCAGGGGATTCTCCAGCCTCGGAGACGACGAGTTCGGTTGTGACGAGCTCGGGTGCGCGAACATGTTATTTTCGGTTGCATTTCCTTTCATACCGGCACTTGCGTGTGAGTCGTGCTTTGGTGATGGGTGACCTGTGTGTTGCGTAATGGGTGCTCGCAAAGAGCGGGTAGACCTGAAGCAAGGACACGGCGCCGGGCAGCATATCCCAAGGCGGAGAGACAACTGAACGGACGCTCGTGGATTAGCTGGACTTTGCTCGTGCTCCTTTTGCATGGCGGTGATGCAGCGCCACATGATCGAAAAGCAAGCAGAGGATCTCGTTGGCCAGGTAATTGTTGCTGTGGCCCTTTCGCAGAGCGAAGATCACTGCCTGGTCGTCCACCATGAGGCGGAACTTCCGACCGGGTCTCGTCAGCTAACCGCCTGCAACGCAGCAAGCAGCTCCTTGATGAACCACCTACTACGGTGTATAGCTACGTAGCATCCTCCTCTGCTAGTACGTATGCACTGCACAGCATGCAGTAGCACTACACAGCAGCGGATGGATATGCTGTTGATGCTCAGCAGAGCGGTGCGTAGGTATCTACCACCACAGCTGCTAGTGCTCTACACAGCAGTACCAAGCTGCTGTGCTCCCTGGGCGGTGAGAGCACATCCAGAATCACCCGTCGGGGGGTCGTTTCGAGCAGGAAAGCCCACTCTATATCTGAAGCGTCGGACCAGTTGATTACGGGGGGTTTTGGCTCGGTTGTACGGTTTTGTTTCACCACAGGTCGTCCTCTGCTAATGGAACGGGAACAAGTAAGGCGCGATCGTCTTGACAGCGGACACACGGGCTAGCTTTTCTAGCGTATATTTTCTGTTCTATTGTTGGCTAGTGTGCGTTTCTGTTGTTTCCAGGTGTGAACCTGTCGAGCGTGAAGTGCGTGCGAAGCAAGAAGATCGTTCGTAACCAATCACACGGCCAGAGTGTCGTGATTCCGAGTCCGGGGCAGCCAGAAGGAGAATTGTATCTATGACATGGATATTTCCGGAGTTAGGGTCGTGCACGTTATCAACAAAACAATGGACGATCAGCCTCAACTGATCAATGGGGGTGAAAACCGATACGGCTAATGACGGTTAATGGTGTGATCCGCACCCTTTCATAGAATCCGGTTAGAATTCGGCACAGAACCGGCAAGAACCAGGAACCAGGCAAACCTGGTAAGAACCAGTAAGAACCAGGCACAAACCAGGCAAACCTGGTAAGAACCAGTAAGAACCAGGCACAAACCAGGCAAACCTGGTAAGAACCAGTAAGAACCAGGCACAAACCAGGCAAACCTGGTAAGAACCAGTAAGAACCAGGCACAAACCAGGCAAACCTGGTAAGAACCAGTAAGAACCAGGCACAAACCAGGCAAACCTGGTAAGAACCAGTAAGAACCAGGCACAAACCAGGCAAACCTGGTAAGAACCAGTAAGAACCAGGCACAAACCAGGCAAACCTGGTAAGAACCAGTAAGAACCAGGCACAAACCAGGCAAACCTGGTAAGAACCAGTAAGAACCAGGCACAAACCAGGCAAACCTGGTAAGAACCAGTAAGAACCAGGCACAAACCAGGCAAACCTGGTAAGAACCAGTAAGAACCAGGCACAAACCAGGCAAACCTGGTAAGAACCAGGCACAAACCCGGCAAGAACTAAGCGCAAGCCAGGCACAAACCTGGCAAGAACCAGGCACAAAGCCGGCAAAACTTGAATCCGGCCACACCAGCCTAACAGGTTTGTTGGCTCCTCGCGTGTACACCCGGAGAGTGGTCCGGTCACAGTAGTTGTTGGTTTGGTTTCGTTCTTCTTCGTGTGCAGCCGTTGTTCCGGAAATGTTCCGTTCGGTGCTGGGGCGCGTCCCTCAGCTTTGCATGAAGTGCGGGAAGACCGGGAGACCCAAGCCCGGTGTGTCCAGCGTGTCCGCTCTCTCCTCCGTTTCTGTGACCGGCGACGACAGCTGCAGGAGCGAAAGGATCCTCGCGTCAACCTCGCGGCCGTCGCCGGTGTACCCGACGTCCTCCGACGGCGAAAACGGGACCTCGTCGTCCTTTGCCCAAGCCACGTAGCAATCGGCGGCGACGAACGAGCCTCCGCCGTCCGGATCGGACGCGTCGAGTCCGGCCCCCAAAACGCCGTTCGCCGCGCCGTTCAACACGACTTCCGCAGATCCCCGCAGATCCTGCTGCCGCTGCTGCTGGTCATCGTGTGCCACACGTGAGACATGGTCACCATGTGTCACCGGTGACACGTGGTCACCATGTGTCGCAGGTGACACATGGCCACCATGCGTCGCAGGTGACACGTGGTCACCATGTGTCGCAGGTGCCACATGGCCACCATGCGTCGCAGGTGACACATGGCCACCATGTGTCGCAGGTGACACATGGCCACCATGCGTCGCAGGCGACACATGGTCACCATGTGTCACAGGTGACACGACAGCGGAAGGATCCCTCTCCGGAGTGCTGGGCGCCGGGCCGACGCCTCCAGCGCCGGGTCTGCGGAGGTGCACCGCGGGTTGGTCTGCGTCCGGCCCGAGGCCGGCGAGCGCCGCCCGGAACGCGTCGACGCCCCGGTCGGGGGTCGGCAGGGGCGAGGCGGCAGCGGCTGCTGCGACTTCTTCGCGGCGGAACCCCTCCCACGCGTCGGGTTCGTCGGCCGCCGACCCGCCGCCGAAGAGCGCCTCTTCGTGCAGGGCCAGCAGGTCGACCGGAACGCCCTCCAGCGCCGGGGCCAGCTGCTCGCAAGCGAGCTCCGCGATGTACGGGTTCTCGGTGGAGAGCACCCGCCTGACCTGCCCCGCCGCCACTTCTTCGACGACGTGCAGCAGCCACGCCTCGAAGCGGCCGCTGGCTGCGCCGCCCACGGAAGGCAGGGGAGGTCCTTGGTCGGCGGCGCTGGTTTGTCTGCTCGCCTGGGAGCCCTTCCGAGCACACTCGGCGGTTGGCGGGTCGGCGCCTTCTCTTTTGCCGGATCCTTCGGGGTGGGGTGTCGTGCCCTCGCCGGGTTGGCCGGGTTCCGTGCTGGCTTCTTCTTCTTCCGGATAAGATGTCGTACCCACGTCAGCCATGATTGCTCCATTCACGCGCTTCCCTTGCAGTTGGCCGGGTTCCGTGCTGGCCTCTTCTTCTTCTGGATGAGATCTCGTACCCACATCAGTCACGATGGCTTCACTCATGCGCTGCTCTTGTAGTTGGCCGGGTTCCGTGCTGGCTTCTCCTGCTTCGTCGCTTCGTTTTTGCACCGGAGCAGGGTGCCCGTCCACATTGCCTCCACCCTTGCACGCGCCGAACACGCAGTGCGCGTCGGGAGCGACGACGGAGGCTCGGCTTCCTCCCCTGCACCGCCGCATGCACCAGCCGCAGAAGAACGCACCGTCTGTGCATTGCGAGCACTCGAGGACGAAGGCCACCCCGCTTCGAGGAGCACCGGAGGCGGGAGAACCGCCCGCCGGGCTGCTTTCCTGAAACGCCTGCTCCAAAGCGCCGCGGTCGAGGAGGCTGCGCCACGCGTGGCCGCGCGGGCAGGTCAGCATCAGGCCGTCGTCGGAGACTCTCTTCATGGCCAGAGCGACTCTCGTGTCGACCTCTGCTTCGTGCGAGAGGATCCGCTCACGCGCGCTTGTTTTGGCCTTCTTCTTCCCATGCTTGCGCTTGTCTGGCGGGTTCATTTTAGGCCCACCGTCCTGTTACGTTTGGGGACTCTTCAAAGACCGCGGAGGTACCGGGAGCTACCGGGGACAGTGTGTGTGTGTGTGTGTGTGTGTGTGTGTGTGTGTGTGTGTGTGTGTGTGTGTGTGTGTGTGTGTGTGTGTGTGTGTGTGTGTGTGTGTGTGTGTGTGTGTGTGTGTGTGTGTGTGTGTGTGTGTGTGTGTGTGTGTGTGTGTGTGTGTGTGTGTGTGTGTGTGTGTGTGTGTGTGTGTGTGTGTGTGTGTGTGTGTGTGTGTGTGTGTGTGTGTGTGTGTGTGTGTGTGTTAACCTGATACGTGTGTGCGATGATGTGGGTTTGCGTGGCAGCCTGATACGTGTGCCCTGGCTGCTACACGAGCTTGATGCTCCTCATGGATGCTTGGGTGCCATAACGGCCTGGAAAGTCCGCACCGCAAAAGCGAGCGGGAACACGACCTGACCTGCAAATGACCAGTTTGACCTCATCCTCATCATCGCTGACTCTCCCAACGGACACTAGCCCGTGAACAGTGCTCGCTTGCCTTGATGGTACTTGCACTTTTCAGAACTCAATGCTTGGTGCCGCGGGGCGGCTATGCTCGAGCATGCTAAGCTCGGGCGATGCTAAGTTCTGGCTATACTAAGCTCGAATAGTTACCTCCTTTGATCTATCGCAACTGGCAGTCTCCTCAAGCATTTGCTACAAAGCAGGTTCTCCTACAAAAAATGAAAAGCGCTTCGTTTTGGTTGTGCGTGCCGTTTGATCGTTTTCCCACTTGTATTCACCCTATCGCATCTTCAGGTTCGGAACCACGCAACCACCGCTGCGGGCAACCCGACTGTTAGTACTAAGAAAACGAACGAAGAAGCAATGATAGATGCCACAGTGTCGGTCGTGAAAGGCTGCCAAACTGCGCAATCGTGGAATATGGAGCAACCCAGCTTCTCCAATTGGGGGGCAAATCTTAGTTTGGGGACAAAAAGTATGAGGGGGAGAGAAAGAGAGAAAAAGAGAGAGAGAGAGAGAACACATAAAACAAGTCAAAGGGTGCAGACGAGACATGGTAATTGACTTCGTCCTTTCTTGAAAAGAGTTGCAATTGGACCACTGCTGTCGCTTCCCAGCTGCCAAGCAGCCGAAAAGCAACACAGAGGCATTGGGTACGTCCATCTTGGCTTGTTTGCGAATGTCTTTTCCTTCGTCACGTCCTCCTTTTTACCCCCCCCGACAGGGGGATTTCCAGAATCTGCAACGACCGGATGGGAGAATCTTGTTTTGTGTTTTTGGGCAAAACCCTGCCTCTCGGTTTGATTCAAGCATCAAGTATTCTTCGAGGGAATGCAGAGATGTGCGTTCTTCCTGTCGTTTTTCCGCTTGCTTCCTTTCATTGTCTCTTGCGATTCAAGACCCGCAAGCCTTGAATCGCAAGGTACCAGGGAAAGCCTGCCACAGTCAGCGTCCAACTCGTTGTGGCGCAACGCGACCGCCTCGAGCGTTGCGGAGCCTCGCAGCTCGAAGACTGTGCACAGCATCTCGAGTGCCCGGACCACGTGGGGCTCTTTTCCTTCCTTCCGGGACCCGGCCAGCTTGTTGCCGCTCAGCCCGAGGTGGCTCAGGGCGCCGTTTTCAGCGACACCCGCCAGCAGCGTGGCGCGCCACGGGCCTACGGGTCAAGTGGCTACCGATTTCCCAAACTAAAGCATCAAGGCGTGGCACACCTTGGGGCTTGGCGCTCGCGCTGACCACAAGCTCGTCGAGACGGTCAGCCACAGGGCAAAGCGGACGGGGTTGTAGCACTGTGCTGCCTCCGACTCAAGCCTTGCAAGCTGTGGTTGACCGTCACGTTCCTGGACCAGGAGCGGCCTTTTTCTCTTCTTTCTTCTTCGTCGTCTCTTTCTCTACACCGCCAACGGAGATGTTCATTCAGCGGGTTCAGCGGGATAGAGGGCTGGCAATTGACACACAGAGTGGTTCTGTCGGCCCGGCACCAACTATCTCTTTCGTACAAGTAACTGCTGTTAGGGGGGTGAAAGAGGCATTTTTGAAACGTTGCTGGTTTGCTGGGTTGCTTTCATCTCACTTTTCTTTTTTTTCTTGCAAAGTATGCCAATACTGCAGGGAATAGTTGACTAGACCTCTTGAGTTTGTGCTGACCACGAATTGGGAGTCGGGAGAACCTACAAAGCCAAAAGCAGGACCGACCCCCCCGTTCATGAGAAAAAGCGAAGAATAAAAACACCTTCTTTTTTCCATCTATCTTTGTCAAGAGCTGCAACTCAACTATTCCCCGACGACAGCAAGTGTCAGACTATGGGCGTACAGATTGGTGTCTTTCGACCTTTTGTGTATTTGTGAAGTTCAGCTTAGTGCGTGCTTCTGGTGATCGGTGGGGTTCCAAAAGAAATGTTTTGTGCTATCGTATCTTCGAGCTAGACTTGATCTCGTGCATTAGCCAAGTGGTCCATTCTGTTGCTTTTCCGCTGGGCTCCTGATAGCGACTCGCGCGCAAAACAGACAGTATGACTGCTGTGTTGCGGGCTGCAAATTTATCATCAGACTTTTTTCCCCCCCCGTTTTTCTTCCCTCCGTTCAGGGACTCATATGGGTCGGAGAGATTTGGCGGGAAAGTTGGGAGTGCAGTGGGTGAAACTTGGGCAGTTGGAATGTTGCCCGCCCAGCCAGGTGTCAACTTGGGACCAGACAACACAATTCTGGACGAATATGGGCGAACAGGTCGTCCACACCTGTCGGGGCCTGCGTCGACGAGGCTCGGAGGTCCTCGGGTCGTAGATCAGGCATGCTTCCGAAAAAGAGATGCTTGCACAGACCAAGCGCGGTGCCGGGGACATTGGTTCGCACGGGCCCGGACCCCCTTTCCTATATTGGGCACGACACCTTTTTCCGAACTGGGGGGTCGGCGACGCGCACGCGCAACCTGTCCCCCGTGGCCAAGAAGGTCGTCCCGAAGAAGCAAGGCAGGGCGGTCGCCCCGAAAGCCGTTTCTTCCGCTGGCAGCGACAGCGACAGTGACGGCTATGAAACCAAAGCGACTTCGGCTGCGACTTCCGCAGCTGCGCCCTGGGCATTCTGAATACATGCCCAGCTGTACCTGGGGTCAACTCGGGTTTCAACCCTGAGTACAATCTCATTTTTGCGCCTCTCGTCCAACTTCGTCGCGGCTTTGCACAACTTGTGTTGGGAACCGTTTCAAAAGATTTCCTCATGAAATGGGTACTTGGGAGACCACAGGGTATATTTTCGTGAAGGGAGCCGTAGTAAGAAGAGTGCCTTCGATTCTTAGTCCAGCACGAAATGGGTACTTGGGAGACCACAGGGGATATGTTTTCCTTCGTGAAGGGAGCCGTAATAAGAAGAGTGCCTTCGATTCTTAGTCCACGAAATGGGTACTTGGGAGACCACAGGAGATATGTTTTCCTTCGTGAAGGGAGCTGTAGTAAGAAGAGTGCCTTCGATTCTTAGTCCAGCACCATTGAACAAGAGATTGTTAGAGAGCTAGCTCAACGGACCACCAGCTAAATCAAATGAAGAACATAGATGTGGGAGACAGAGCAGTTCGTCGCTCGTAGGCTTCACTGGCTCCGAGCCGGAGAGACTCGCGTTTGCCGTCGGGAAGATCCCGACAGTCGGTACAGTATCGCGTGAGCCTGGAGAGTGGGTGCTGGCATTGAACGCAGACGGCACGTGGTTTGGGCTTCCCGGGCGTTTCTCGCGCCTGTCCCTCAGATGCACCTACGGCCGCCGCCATTAGTCCTCTGCCAAGCCTTGGTCGAAGAGGTGACGCCGCCCCAGCCTTCACAGCGAGCTCAGCTTGCAAACTTGCCTGACGAGTGCTTCCAGCACTTGTCCGCACTTCCTTTCCAGCATTCCAATTCCGCTGATCGAGTGATGTCAAGGTTATGTTCCTATGCGGAAGAAACTCGCAAAGTGAACGAGATGGCCAGTGCTGGTTTCCGTGTTGGCGACATAAGACAAGGATTCGGTACGCATATATAGCCCCCCCATGGTCTCCCAATGACCCTCGGAAGTCCCCTGAAGTACCCAAAGGCCTCCCTTGTGACCCTCCCACAAATGCCCCCAAACGGGGCGACAAAGTGGATTGGCGACAGAGTGGATGACCGTAATTGGATTAATGTTGAACCGAGTAAAACTTGGGACATCCCCAAAAATGGGGCTGGGTGTCCCAGGTTTAAAATGGGGCTGGGTGTCCCAGGTTTAAAATGGGGCTGGGTGTCCCAGGTTTAAAATGGGGCTGGGTGTCCCAGGTTTAAAATGGGGCTGGGTGTCCCAGTTTTCACCCGGTTCGGCATTCTTTTTCAGGGTTTGCGACTTTGCGTTCTTTGCAGAAAATCGCGACCCTGGTGCTTGCCCGCGCCTTGGGTGCTCAATACTCAGCTCGACCCCTCGATGCCTCTGTCACAGGAGGCTGCAGGACCATCACTGGTGCAGTCACGCAGGCGAATACCTGGGACACCCCCCCGGGTGTCCTAGGTTTTACCCGTCTGTCGTTTATCCGTTCCAGCTTTAGCCCAGTTCAACAATGTTCCAACTACGGTATAAGCCACGTTGTCGTAATCCAGTTATATATAGAATCCACTTTGTCGTTTTCCCTTTTTTAAGGCGTAGAAGTATGACCCGCTCAAGTTTGTTTCGGGTATACCCCCCCCCCCCCCGGGTCGGGGTGTTTTATTTCTGGAAGGGTTCGGTTTTGGGGTCGGTTTCGGGTTCGGTTTTGAAACCGACCCCAAAACCGAACCCAAAACCGAACCTTCCAGAATTAGATTCGGAAACCGACCCCAAAACCGAACCCAAAACCGAACCCGAAACCGAACCTTCCAGAATTAGATTTGGAAACCGAACCCAAAACCGAACCCGAAACCGAACCATCCAGAATTAGTTTTGGAAACCGAACCCAAAACCGAACCGAACCCGAAACCGAACCTTCCAGAATGAGTTTTGGAAACCGAACTTGGAAACCGAACCCAAAACCGAACCCGAAACCGAACCATCCAGAATTAGTTTTGGAAACCGAACCCAAAACCGAACGCGAAACTGAACCGAAACTGAACCGGGAAGCCGACCCACGAAACCGAACCAGTGCCTGATAGACCGAACCCAGCCGATAGGAAACCGGACTCGGAACCGAACCCGATAGACCGAACTCGGAACCGAACCCAGAACCGGGGAGGACGGTGGGCTAACAACCCAAGGCAAGGTGGCAACAGACGGAATCTGCAGCTCCACATTACATCACGCAAGAATGGCTGATTCCTTCCTGAAGTCATCAACTGTCTTTGTGCCCACAGGAAGCGCGAACTGAACGCAAGGACCTTCCAGACGTGGAACGCTGTACGGAGAGAAGACCACGCAACGGAGCAGGCGCCCACACGTAGTTTCTAACAGGACTACTCCCTCACACCGAAGTGATCATGAGTTGCCTTAACGAAACGAACCTTGTGGAGCTGAACTCAGGCTGATAGGTGGGACCAATAATTTTTGTCCAAAATTTTGGACCCAAATTCTCGGTCCAAATTTTGAACCCAAATTTTGGACCCAAAACCGAACCGAAAACCGAACCGAAAACCGACCCCGAAACAGAACCTTCCAGAATTAAATCTGAAAACCGAACCCAAAACCGACCCCAAAACCGAACCTTCCAGAATTAAATCTGAAAACCGAACCCGAAACCGACCCCAAAACCGAACCTTCCAGAATTAGATTTGGAAACCGAACCCAAAACCGACCCCAAAACCAACCCCAAAACCGAACCTTCCGAAATTAAATCTGAAAACCGAACCCAAAACCGACCCCAAAACCGAACCTTCCAGAATTAGATTTGGAAACCGAACCCGAAACCGACCCCAAAACCGAACCCTTCCAGAAATAAAACACCCCCACACCCCCCCCCGTGTTTAAGATCGCGCCCTCCCCTCCCGTGTAGAAGATCGGTTTTTTTGGGGGGCGATCGTAAACACGGAAAAACGCGATCTTAAACACGGGGGGGGTAGGTAAACAGTAAACTTGGGAGACGGCCCAAGTTTGCTCTTCATATGTAAGCCCTTGCACTCAGGGGACCTTGGGTTAGGGCTAAGCTAGGTTAGGGGTCCGGGGGGTTATAGTCTCCGGGTGACCATTGAAGGCTCCTTTGAGGTATCTTTGAGATAGTTTTAATAAGGAGATCCGTCGGGCTTTTTCCTCACAGCGGAGCACTCGGTGCGAACACTGTTCCCGACAGTCTTCATTCACCAGAGTGTCTGTGAGGGCGTTCAGTTCGAGCGGTGCTCGCAGTTTTGGTTTGCTTTGATGTACTGCTGATTCGCAGAGATGCTCAGCCATGTAGCTGTGCCAGTGGTACCCCCGAAAACCCGTACTGCGTAGTTCGTGTGTAAGCCTAAACTTATCTAAACTATAAGTCGATCTTTGAGTGCGTGAGCCCCTCCGAAGAAAGGTCCATCACACTAGTTCCAAGCTACTTAGCCCGGGTCTCTGGGTCGCGTCCCCCTCCTTCTCTTGGTCGCCTGGTCTTGCGTCTTGTTGGCCCGTCCGGGCTGGGGGCTTCGCGCTTCCCCTTCGTCTTGCATCACCTCGTCTCCACTCCCTGCCGCACGGGCTTCTACGGTTTGTGCCACCTGCGACGCGGGTCGCTTTACTGCTTTTCTGCGCGACGGCTGCTCTGTACTCGTTGCCTTATCCGCGACTGCCGCTTCTCGTACCGACCGCGCCTGCCTTTCCTGTTCTGCCTTTCGCCTCTGTGGTCCGTCGGCCGCCTCAGCTCGGGCGTCCTGCTGTGCTGTCTGGATCTCCTCGTCTTCCTTCTTACGTTGCTTGGCACTCCGTGCTGCCCGCGCCGCTTGCGGCGCGGGCCTCTTCAGAGCCGGTCGTCCTCGTGCGCGCTGTTCCGCCTTCGTATCCTGGTTCGCGCCCTCTGCCTCCGGCGCACCTCGTGACACTTCCTTGCCCTGGGCGGTGTTCCTCTTCGAGCTCCTCCCTCCTCGTCCCGCCTGATTCTCCTGTTCCGCTAAGGTGAACCACTTCTGGGCCCGTCGCCCCCTTTCCTCGTCCGATGGGTACCACTTTTTGAAATCGAATTTTCCTAGTCTCTCCCCGTCTTCCCTGCGCTCTGCTTGTACCTTTCCGTGTTCTGCCTTCGTGTACTCTCCTGCCGACACCTCGAGCCCTCGCAGCGCTTGCAGGGTATCTCTGCCCAGGATACAGCGCCTCTCCAGACCCTCCGTCCACCGTCCTGACGCGCCGAGCCGCCGAAGCCAACTTATTGATTTCTTTCTTGCCGGCAAAAGCTCCCCATCGTGGGTTCCTTGGAGCGTCTTGAGCATCCCCAACAGCGTCCTCATGTTTCCCGCGAGCGCAGCTCCTCCATGCGCTTCCCCTTTCTGGTCTGCGTCCTCCTCTCCGTCCTCTGCGTCTTCCGGCCCAACCGTCTTCTGTCCGCGTCGCGGCAGGTCCATTCCGGATTCGACTTCAAAGTCAACCGCGAGTTCTATGAACGTCACCGCCATCTCTTCCTCGCTCTTGGCCCAACGCGTAGTTCAATGCGTAGTTCGTGCGGGGTTTGTGAAACGGCAAGGGCTACATTTCATAAGCGCTCTGGATTCTTTCCGCAGGCAAGTTGTATAAGCCCTGTCAGGACCGTTTAGACCCTCAGTTAGCCACCAGCTGCATGTGGAGCATCAAAATGTAGCCCTACCCCGTATTGCGTAGGTCCTATTTAATTCGTGCGGTTTGTGAAACGGCAAGGGCTACATTTCATAAGCGCTCTGGATTCTTTCCGCAGGCAAGTTGTATAAGCCCTGTCAGGACCGTTTAGACCCTCAGTTAGCCACCAGCTGCATGTGGAGCATCAAAATGTAGCCCTACCCCGTATTGCGTAGGTCCTATTTAATTCGTGCGGTTTGTGAAACGGCAAGGGCTACATTTCATAAGCGCTCTGGATTCTTTCCGCAGGCAAGTTATATAAGCCCTGTCAGGACCGTTTAGACCCTCAGTTAGCCACCAGCTGCATGTGGAGCATCAAAATGTAGCCCTACCCCGTATTGCGTAGGTCCTATTTAATTCGTGCGGTTTGTGAAACGGCAAGGGCTACATTTCATAAGCGCTCTGGATTCTTTCCGCAGGCAAGTTATATAAGCCCTGTCAGGACCGTTTAGACCCTCCGTTAGCCACCAGCTGCATGTGGAGCATCAAAATGTAGCCCTACCCCGTATTGCGTAGGTCCTATTTAATTCGTGCGGGGTTTGTGAAACGGCAAGGGCTACATTTCATAAGCGCTCTGGATTCTTTCCGCAGGCAAGTTGTATAAGCCCTGTCAGGACCGTTTAGACCCTCAGTTAGCCACCAGCTGCATCTGGAGGCGAGAAATGGAGCCTACCCCGTATTGCGGAGTTCCGGTGTTAGGTTTTCGGGGGGTACCACACAGGTATAAAAAAGGAGGGTACTCTTTAGAGTGACAGTTTGTTTTGTTCGCTTCTCACGAAACGGAGTGGTCGGTCCCGCCTTAAGGTGCATTCTCCTCAGAGCTGGAGCTAAAGCTGGAGTTAAAAAGCGGGTGTCACACCCGCTTCTTCGGGTGTGCTGTTTGACGCATTTTGGTTGCAACACAACCTCTTTTCGGTGCGACTCGGGCACAATTCGAGAACTGGCACAAGACACTTTTACCCAATTTAGAGGCTCCGTCAATTTAGTAGCTTGTTCGGTGGTTGGTGGTGTAGAGCTACACTTAAAATTTCGGAGGTGTAGCTCTTAGCATTCGAGTATGGAGGCGGGTCGTGTGTCTCTTGGTTCGCCCAAAGGAATCTAGCAGATGATGATCACAGGCGTCGAATTCCGTTGAGTTTCGAACGTGACATTAAACGAACCGAAACGCCGGGGTGGGAGAGCAGCTCAGCCATTTGTAGGATTCTTTTGTTTGTGCGTGCTGGTTGATCGTTTTCCCACTTGTATCTACCCTGTGTATATTCAGGGAAGGAGTTCTGATCAACCACCAAAACACGCTGCCTACGTCTTTTTAGCCTGCACAATACATTGAAGGGCAACCCGCAAGATTATTAGTACTAAAAAGAAAGGCGGAGTTTGAATCTCACAACTGTCCGCTCCCTGCGACTCTCCTTTTCGTCTGCAATTTGCCGACAACCTCGTTCTACGACGGACTCTCCCACCGGATCGGGGAGTGTTTGTGTCCGGGGTTTCCCCTATTTTTTGCATTCGGTATTTTACACCCGCGTTTCGGGCACCATGCAATCACGTCCGCAAGGCGGGATTTTCACACCCGCAATACGCAGGAGCGGCAATCCCGCATTTTGGTGCTAAATACGTGTTGATTTTGCGGAAAATCATTGCCGCACTTTTTCACTCCCACATTCTCTCCCCTTCCGGTGAGGTGGTCCGCCGTGTATGCCGGCGTCGGGATCACATGTCTACGTCTACCGCATGATGTTGAACGGAACACGCCTTTTTCCGTTGATCGTAGCATTCCCCCGGATCTTGACCAACAGGCACAAAGGAAGGGTTTACGATAAGGCATTGAGGACGCCTGTTTGGGCTTGGTTGGAGGCGCCTTTCTCCTCTCGTTCTCGTCGCCGATCGATTGTTGTACGGAGTGACGGGGGTAAAAAAGCGAACCTGTTCGCTATAGCACCGGCTTCGGCTTTCAACACTGCAGCTGGAACTCGTCAAGCCATCCTTCACCGGAGAAGACGAAGTACTTGAAGCCAACACTGAGGCACTGGGACCCACCTATAGGTGCTTCTTGTTCCAGCATCGCCTGCCTGTCTACGCGAATTGTCATCCTTCCACTAACGTAGTCGCTGAGAAATTCCACAAAGTAGAACTTCCTACTCTCTACGGTCAGTGGGGTGCTCTTACGCTTGCTCGACAAGAGGTACAAGATTGTGGGCCTCAGCGACACTTTCCAGCACGGAGACTCGTTCTCATCTAAAAACTCGAAACTAGGATAACCATTGCCATCCCCCCGGGCTATGTAGAATGAGATGTTGACGTACTGTCTCGAGGCTGACGCGGAAAAAACGCTGTCTCCTCCACTGAAGAAAGCCGAACCAGCACCCACTGCGCTGGAATTTGTGACAACTACGGATCCGGGGAATGCAGTGGAAACTTCGTCAAAGGTCGACTCTTCACTTTCGGGGCAAAACAAAGGTCGTGGGATGACGAAGGACATACGGCCAACCTCGCCCAGTTGGCCCTTGGCCACCATGCTAGCCCCCAGCGTCAAGAAGACAGCCGTGGGAGTTTCCTCCACGAACGGCGTCGGGCGCAAAGGACCAAGCGTCATTTTCGATCCCGAAATGGTAACCAACGACGTGTCCATCATCGTCGACTTCAGCGCGTTCCACCCAGTCAGCGCCGTAGAGGAACTGTCTGCAACCAGGCCGTCAATAAAAGCTTGCTTGGTTGCCTCTGTGTCAACCCACACGTCCAGGTCCTCTTTGATGCTGACGGTTAACATCAGACCACCGTCGAACAGCTCACGCTGAACTACAGATGTGAGCGTGCCTGTCATTTCGTACCGTGGACAGGGCGGCTGCATCGTGAACTCGTCGAGCCAACCTTGATTCCGGAATAAGACGAGACTGATGCCGTCACTGATGCAACTGGATCCGCTTCTGCTCGCGAAGTTTTCAAGCACGACCTGTCCGTCCACACGAACTGTCATCAGACCAGTCGAGTAGTCGATCAGGTGCTCCACAAAGTAAAAGCGATTCTCCTCGAAAAGCGTGTCAACGGAAGAAACGGTATCCGAAGTGAAGTCCAGCCCCGTTGTTTGGACGCTCAACTTCCAGCATGATGCGAAGTTCAACCCTATAAACTCTATACTGGGAAGAGAATTAGTGTTGCCCCGAGCAATGTAGTAAGAGATGGACGTGTGTCCATCGTTTATCGGTGAGTAAAGACTTACAGGTCGAGCACCTTCGAAGTACGCCGACCCTCCGCCCTGAACGCTGAAAGACGTGTCAACTACAGAGTTAGGGAATGCACTCGAATCGCTATCAAACGTCAGCTTTTCGTTCGCAGGGCACGGTACGGTGAAAGACGCGGGAACAACAAAAGACTTTTCACCGCTACTCTCGCCCCGTGCTCCCTTTACCATGCTGGGCTGAAGCGTCAAGGAGACAACCGTGGAAGATCTCTCGAAATATAAAGATGCAGGGTTCAGAGGACCGAGCGTCATTTTCGATCCCGAAATGGTAACCAACGACGTGTCCATCATCGTCGACTTCAGCGCGTTCCACCCAGTCAGCGCCGTAGAGGAACTGTCTGCAACCAGGCCGTCAATAAAAGCTTGCTTGGTTGCCTCTGTATCAACCCACACGTCCTCTCTGACGATGACGGTTAGCATCAGACCCCCATCAGCTAGATTTCTGTGAACGGGAGATGTTAGCGTGCCTGTCATCTCGTAAAATGAACAGGGCGGCTGCATCTTGAATTCGTCGAGCCAACCTTCATTCCAGATTGCAACGCGACCGATGCCGTCACTGATGCAGCGGGTTCCACTTCTGACCGCGAAGTTCTCAAGCACGGCCTGTCCGTCCACACGAACTGTCATCAACCCAGTCGAGTAGTCGATCAGGTGCTCCATGAAGTAAAACCGATTCTCCTCGAAAAGCACGTCAACGGAAGAAACGGTATCCAAAGTGAAGTCGAGCCTCGTTGGCTGGAAGTTCATCTTGCAGCACGATTGCATACTGGCATCCAGAAAATCCATGTTGGGAAGAGAGCCGCTGTCGCTCCAAGCAATGTAGTAAGAGATGGACGTGTACCTATCGCTCACCGGAGAGAAGATACTATATGGTGACTGCACAGCAGCAAAGTAAGCCGACCCTGCACCCACCGCTCTGAAAGACTTGTCAACTACAGAGTTGGGGAATGCATCGGAAGAACTATCAAACGACAGCTCTACGTTCGCAGGGCACGGCGACGCGGGAACGAGGAAAGACATTTCACTGTCAGCATCACCCACTATCCCGTTGGCCACCATGCTCGCCCTCAGAGTCAAGGAGACAACCGTGGAAGATCTCTCAAGATATGAAGATGCCGGGTTCAAAGGACCGAGCGTCATTTTCGATCCCGAAATGGTAACCAACGACGTGTCCATCATCGTCGACTTCAGCGCGTTCCACCCAGTCAGCGCCGTAGAGGAACTGTTTGCAACCAGGCCGTCAATAAAAGCTTGCTTGGTTGCCTCTGTGTCAACCCACACGTCCGCTCTGACGGTGACGGTTAGCATCAAACCCCCGTCAGTTAGATTTCTGTGAACGGGAGATGTTAGCGTGCCTGTCATCTCGTAAAATGAACAGGGCGGCTGCATCTTGAATTCGTCAAGCCAACCTTCATTCCAGATTGCAACGTGACCGATGCCGTCACTGATGCAGCGGGTTCCACTTCTGACCGCGAAGTTCTCAAGCACGGCCTGTCCGTCCACACGAACTGTCATCAACCCAGTCGAGTAGTCGATCAGGTGCTCCATAAAGTAAAACCGATTCTCCTCGAAAAGCACGTCAACGGAAGAAACGGTTTCCAAAGTGAAGTCGATCCTCGTTGGCTGGAAGTTCATCTTGCAGCACGATTGCATACTGGCATCCAGAAAATCCATGTTGGGAAGAGAGCCGCTGTCGCTCCAAGCAATGTAGTAAGAGATGGACGTGTACCTATCGCTCACCGGAGAGAAGATACTATATGGTGACTGCACAGCAGCAAAGTAAGCCGACCCTGCACCCACCGCTCTGAAAGACTTGTCAACTACAGAGTTGGGGAATGCATCGGAAGAACTATCAAACGACAGCTCTACGTTCGCAGGGCACGGCGACGCGGGAACGAGGAAAGACATTTCACTGTCAGCATCACCCACTATCCCGTTGGCCACCATGCTCGCCCTCAGAGTCAAGGAGACAACCGTGGAAGATCTCTCGAAATATGAAGATGTCGGGTTCAGAGGACCGAGCGTCATTTTCGATCCAGAAATGGTAACCAACGACGTGTCCATCATCGCCGACTTCAGCGCGTTCCACCCAGTCAGCGCCGTAGATGAACTGCCTGCAACCAGGCCGTCAATAAAAGCTTGCTTGGTTGCCTCTGTGTCAATCCACATGTCTGCTCTCACGATGACGGTTAGCATCAGACCCCCGTCAGTTAGATTCCTGTGAACGGGAGATGTTAGCGTGCCTGTCATCTCGTAAAATGAACAGGGCGGCTGCATCTTGAATTCGTCGAGCCAACCTTCATTCCAGATTGCAACGCGACCGATGCCGTCACTGATGCAGCGGGTTCCACTTCTGACCGCGAAGTTCTCAAGCACGGCCTGTCCGTCCACACGAACTGTCATCAACCCAGTCGAGTAGTCGATCAGGTGCTCCATAAAGTAAAACCGATTCTCCTCGAAAAGCACGTCAACGGAAGAAACGGTATCCAAAGTGAAGTCGAGCCTCGTTGGCTGGAAGTTCATCTTGCAGCACGATTGCATACTGGCATCCAGAAAATCCATGTTGGGAAGAGAGCCGCTGTCGCTCCAAGCAATGTAGTAAGAGATGGACGTGTACCTATCGCTCACCGGAGAGAAGATGCTATATGGTGACTGCACAGCAGCAAAGTAAGCCGACCCTGCACCCACCGCTCTGAAAGACTTGTCAACTACAGAGTTGGGAAATGCATCGGAAGAACTATCAAACGACAGCTCTACGTTCGCAGGGCACGGCGACGCGGGAACGAGGAAAGACATTTCACTGTCAGCATCACCCACTATCCCGTTGGCCACCATGCTCGCCCTCAGAGTCAAGGAGACAACCGTGGAAGATCTCTCGAAATATGAAGATGCCGGGTTCAGAGGACCGAGCGTCATTTTCGATCCAGAAATGGTAACCAACGACGTGTCCATCATCGTCGACTTCAGCGCGTTCCACCCAGTCAGCGCCGTAGATGAACTGTCTGCAACCAGGCTGTCAAGAAAAGCTTGCTTGGTAGCCTCTGTGTCGATCCACAGGTCCAGGTCCTTTTTGATGCTGATAGATAACATCAGACCCCCATCAGCTAGATTCCTGTGAACGGGAGATGTTAGCGTGCCCGTCATTTCGTACAAGGAACAGGGTCTCTGCATCTTGAATTCGTCGAGCCAACCTTCATTCCAGATTGCAACGTGACCGATGCCGTCACTGATGCAGCGGGATTCGCTTTTGCTCGCGAAGTTCTCAAGCACGACCTGTCCGTCCACACGAACTGTCATCAACCCAGTCGAGTAGTCGATCAGGTGCTCCATGAAGTAAAACCGATTTTCCTCGAAAAGCACGTCAACGGAAGAAACGGTATCCAAAGTGAAGTCGATCCTCGTTGGCTGGAAGTTCATCTTGCAGCATGATTGCATGCTGGTGTCGAGAACATCGATGTTGGGCAGAGAGCCGCTGTCGCTCCGAGCAATGTAGTAAGACATGGACGTATAATTATCGCTCACCGGAGAGAAGATGCTATATGGTGACTGCACAGCAGCAAAGTACGCCGACCCCGCGCCTTCAGCTCTGAAAGACTTGTCAACTACAGAGTTGGGGAATGCATCGGAAGAACTATCAAACGACAGCTCTACGTTCTCAGGGCACGGCGAAGACGCGGGAACGAGGAAAGACATTTCACCGTCAGCATCACCCACTGTTCCCTTGGCCACCATGCTAGCCCTCAGAGTCAAGGAGACAACCGTGGAAGATCTCTCGAAATATGAAGATGCAGGGTTCAGAGGACCGAGCGTCATTTTCGATCCCGAAATGGTAACCAACGACGTGTCCATCATCGTCGACTTCAGCGCATTCCACCCAGTCAGCGCCGTAGAGGAACTGTCTGCAACTAGGCCGTCAATAAAAGCTTGCTTGGTTGCTTCTGTGTTGATCCACACGTCCAGGTTCTCTTTGATGCTGATAGTTAGCATCAGACCCCCTTCAGCTAGATTCCTGTCAACGGGAGACGTGAGCGTGCCTGTCATGTCGTACAAGGAACAGGGTCTCTGCATCTTGATTTCGTCTAGCCAACCTTGATTCCAGAAGACAACGCGACCGATGCCGTCACTGATGCAGCGGGATTCGCTCCTGCTCGCGAAGTTCTCAAGCACGACCTGTCCGTCCACACGAACTGTCATCAGACCAGTCGAGTAGTCGATCAGGTGCTCCACAAAGTAAAACCGATTCTCCTCGAAAAGCATGTCAACGGAGGAAACGGTATCCGAAGCGAAGTCCAGCCTCGTTGATTGGATGTTCATCTTCCAGCATGATACGAGGCTGCTTTCAACAAAGTCAATGCTGGGAAGAGAACCGGTGTTGTTCATAGCTATGTAGTAAGAGATGGATGTGTACATATCGCGAACAGGCGAAAAAACGCTATACGCTGAACGCACAGCAGCAAAGTACGCCGACCCTTCGCCCTCTGCGCTGAAAGACGTGTCAACTAAAGAGTCGGGAAAGGCACTCGAGTCGCTATCGAACGACAGCTGTGGGTCCGCAGGGCACGGCGAAGATGAGGGAACGAAGAAGGACATATCACCGTCAGAATCACCAAGTGTCCCCCTGGCCACCATGCTAGCCTTCAGAGTCAAGGAGACAACCGTGGAAGACCTTTCGAAATATGAAGGTGCCGGATACAAAGGACCGAGCGTCATTTTCGATCCCGAAATGGTAACCAACGACGTGTCCATCATCGTCGACTTCAGCGCGTTCCACCCAGTCAGCGCCGTAGAGGAACTGTCTGCAACCAAGCCGTCAATGAGAGCTTGCTTGGTTGCCCCTGTGTCAATCCACTTGTCCAGGTCCTCTTTGATGCTGAGAGTTAAGGTCAGACCCCCATCAGCTAGACTCCTGTGAACGGGAGACGTCAGTGTGCCTGTCATTTCGTACAATGAACAGGGTCCGTGCATCTTGAATTCGTCTAGCCAACCTTGATTCCAGAAGACAACGCGACCGATGCCGTCACTGATGCAGCGGGATTCGCTTCTACTCGTGAAGTGCTCTAGCTTGACCTGTCCGTCCACACGTACTGTCATCATACCAGTCGAGTAGTGGATCAGGTGCTCCACGAAGTAAAACCGATTCTCCTTGAAAAGCATGTCGACGGATGAAATGGTATCTGAAGTGAAGTCGAGCCTCGTTGGTTGGATGTTCATCTTCCAGCAAGATACGAAGCTGCTGTCAGCAAAGTCAATGCTGGGAAGAGAACCGGTGTTGTTCATAGCTATGTAGTAAGAGATGGATGTGTACATATCGCGAACAGGCGTAAAAACGCTCTCCGCTGAACGCGCAGCAGCGAAGTACGCGGACCCTTCGCCTTCCGCACGGAAGGACGTGTCAACTATAGAGTCGGGAAAGGCACCCGAGTAACTATCGAACGACAGCTTTGGGTACACAGGGCACGGCAAAGACGAGGGAACGAAGAAGGACATATCACGGTCAGCTTCACCCAGTGTCCCCTTGGCCACCATGCTAGCCTTCAGGGTCAAGGAGACAACCGTGAAAGTTTCCTGGAAAAACGAAACCGCTGGATTCAAAGGACCAAGCGTCATTTTCGATCCCGAAATGGTAACCAACGACGTGTCCATCATCGTCGACTTCAGCGCGTTCCACCCAGTCAGCGCCGTAGAGGAACTGTCTGCAACCAGGCCGTCAATAAAAGCTTGCTTGGTTGCCTCTGTGTCAACCCACACGTCCAGGTCCTCTTTGATGCTGACGGTTAGCACCAGACCCCCATCAGCCAGAGTTCTGTGAACCGGAGATGTCAGCGTGCCTGTCATTGCATACCGTGTACAGGGCAGCACCATCTCGAATTCGTCGAGCCAACCTTGCTTTCCAAAGACGATGCGACCGACGCCGTCACTGATACAAGGGGAATCCTTTCTGCTCGCGAAGTTCTCAAGTACGACACGGCCCTCCACACGAACTGTCATCATACCAGTAAAGTAGTCGATCAGGTGCTCCACGAAGTAAAAGCGCTTTGCCTCGAAAGGCATGTAGAAAAAGGTTTCGCCATCCGAAGCAAAAACCAGCCTTGTTGGTTCGACGTTCATCTTCCAGCATGATCTAAAGAAGTGGTCGCGAATGTCGACGACGGGAAGATTGTCGGCGTTGACAGAATCGCTCCTGGCAATGTAGTAAGAGATGCTCGTGTACTTGGCGCGCCTCGGCGAGAAAACGCTGCTCTTTTCTTTCTCAGTAGCAGCGGCGAAGTACGCCGACCCTCCACCCTTCACGCTGAAGGACGTGTCAACAACAGAGAAGGGGAATGCAGCTGAATCGCTATCAAACGTCAGCTCTGGGTACGCAGGGCACGTCCAAGTCGCCGGAATGACAAAGAACAAATCAGTGCTGCCAACACCCAGGGTGCCACTGACCACTATGCTGGCATCCAGAGTCAACGAGACAACCGTCGAAGTTGATGTCAAGAACGACGTTGCCGCCGCCAACGGACCGAGGGTCAACTTCGATCCCGAAATGCTCACCAAAGACGTGCTCAGCATCGTCGACTTCAAAGCATTCCATCCAGTAGACGAAGGAGAGGCCTCGTCAGCTGTCAGACCGTCGATGAAAGCTTGTTTCGTTGCCTCCGAATCAACCCAGTTATCCCCACCTGCGATGCTGACTGTCAACATCAGACCTCCGCCCGTCAGATCTTTCCACGTGGGACGAGTCAAGCTGCCATGCATCAGGTACTCATAGCAAGGAGGCGAAGTGTTGTCATCTGAAGGCGTGCAAGTCGGAGGCTGTTCACATTGTTTCCCGGTGTGTTTTCCGGTGCACCAGCAGGGTGTCCCCGAGTCGACTGCGCACGCACCACCACCACCACCGCAGACAGACTCGTCCTCTGACGAGATTCCGAAGCATACGCGGGTCCCTGTTGCGACTGTTACCTCAACTTGGCACGTGCTCGACTCAGCACCGGCACCTGTCGAAGTGAACGTGGCCGCCAACACGAACGTGCTGCCTGCGTCGGTGGATGACGGGTTCAACGTGATGTACGTCATCCCGCTGTAGCCAACATTCGTCCCCGGCGCGGTGTGGAAGGAAGCACCCGAGGCGTTGGTGTCCCCGTAGCTGATCGTCATCGATGAATCGATGTTCCAGTCCGCATTGAACTCGACCACAAAAGCCTTCGAATGAGGAATTAAGAGAACGGCCGACGCATTCGTAATGCACCTGGGCGCAGCATACGTGTTGGAACACCCGTTGTATAGGTAATCAATGGTAGCAACGTCACCTTCGGATAAGCCTTTGTCGTGCTTTCCGATGACCTCCGTCGTCACGATGGACGGCAAGCCACGACGAGTATTGACATCTTTGCTAGTGTGCATGATGCTGGCGTGGTCGTACACTCCGATGTTGCGGTCGACCCCGTGAATCTCGTATGCGGCTTTGACATGCGCCGGGAGCTCGTCGTAGTCTATGCGTATGTAGTTGTCTCTGTCGCGCCTTTGTTCCTCGTGGTACAGCCCCATGCTGTGCCCGATCTCGTGGATCGCTGCGGCCACTGTGAGGGTGTATTGTAGGTCGCACGTCCCGACAGGTCGGGAGAACAGGATGGACTGCGGCAGAGTGAGACGAAACCGGTGGCGATCGCGGCGATCGCTGTGCCCCTAAAAAAAAAGGCTCGGCAGCTACAAACACGGTAACCTTAATAAAAAAAGGATTGGCCCTGAGGACACACGCGGGATTGTCAGTGCGGGTTTAGGTCGGGCTCAGATTGAAGGTGCTGTGTGTGGCGCTCTCGGGTGCTACCCGCGGCTCCTGATTTCTTCCAGGCCTTCTTGCATGTTGTGCCCGCAATGAAGTGTCAGCTCGGAACTGTTACGAAGAAGAGGAATTCAACTGGCTTGATAACCACCGACTTGAAGTCGTGTGCTATCACTTGATTGCCCTGTTTCATCCACACACCGCTGTCATTGCCAGCGTTGGTTCTTATCTCGGTCCAATGTATCCACCTCGACCCCGCAGTTTTGAACAGTTTTGAAGGCCACACACTCACCACAACAGGCGGCGGGCAGAAGGCGGCAAGTACCAGCACCGACTTGAAGTCGTGTGCTATCACTCGATTGACCTGTTTCATCCACACACCGCTGCCATTGCCAGCGTTGGTTCTTATCTCGGTCCAATGTATCCACCTCGACCCCGCGGTTTTGAAGGCCACACACTCACCACCACAGGCGGCGGGCAGAAGGCAGCAAGTACCAGCACCGACTTCACCCAACACGACACCCTGGAGGACACTGCCATTGCCTGCAGCAGAACGGCGGAGGAGTGCGTTGCCGCGCACGAAACCGAAGGGAGGCATGCCAGCGAGGGAAGGCGGGCGTGCGAGGGTGAATTAACGAGAGACCGCACGCACCGGAAACAACGACGTCGGCGCAGTTCGAAAAGCTAGCTACCGGAGCGGATGAGGCATGATTTTGACAACGGCAGTAACTAATGGGTATCTTCCTTCCCTGTCAAACTGAATTTTTGGTGAGTCAATTTACATACCAGGGCAGCCGAGGTCGAGGCTGATCATGCTGACTCCATGCTGTGGATTCCCAATATTGGAGGAGCAGCCAGCATTTCCTGTGAAAAGCATGTACGGCTGCGGGCAATCGGCTTCAGTGGGGCACCTCGTGAGTTTGAAGCAGGTCTTCGCCTCCCAGTCCGCAACGGCCGTGAGGACACGTGCGTCGTTCTCGGGAAGGTACGGGTATACAGAGTCTGGGCTCGACACATTCGTGCTGATGACGTAGTGGATCACCTTGTAGTTGCCCCAGAGCACCGATCTCGGGGCGCTGCCTACCAGTGGGTTGGCATGCCGAGCGAACACCTTCGGCTCCTCGATGGCATTCGCCGTGTCCGCACCTGCCGTCACCTCGCGGCCTCCGGCGGCGCTAAAAATCACCAGCGCGAGACAAAAACGCAGCATGTCGCCCCCCGGGAGTAAATTGAATGTCGATTTCTGATGCGTTAACCTGGTTGTAAAGGAACGTCTAGTTGGGCAAGGCTATTCAGTGGAACGGTCTGAGTCGGTTTAAGCCGTCGGCACACTTGGTTTAAGGTCCTGTGAGGCCTCTCATGTGCCGCAAAGGGCGGTTAACTGGTTGCTGCTGCCTTCCCTTTGCGGACATGCTTCCTGTGATTTTCCAGCCTTAGGCTCTTGATGCCGGGAGGTCTGGTATCCGCCGTGTTCCGTCGTTCGCCTGGTTTTGCTGAGGGGAAACGGAGGACGACGGCACTTTCGGTGCAAACAGCAAATGCCTTGTAACCGCGAGGTTTTGGATTTCACCAACGAATAGCATCAACACGCCATGCGTCAAGTCCTTGAGTCCGACCACCGGCTGAAGCTGTGACACAACTGCGGAACACGGTCAGTAAAGACTCTTTGTTAGGTGAGAGGCCAAAATAATGGTCGAAAGTGGTCGCCGTTTGCTTTATTGGAAGATCTGACACAGATCTTTGAAATCCGTCCTTCCGGGCAGAAATCGTGCTCCGGGCTCTCAACGTACATACCTGAGCCCCTCCTTTTCCCAAAATTAACCCTCCCTCCCCCTTCGTCCTTAAGTGGTGAACACAACAAACGAATGGTTGACTTGGCACATCGCGACGTCAATTTGTGCAGGTGTTTGCGTTTTGCCGACATGTTAGCAGGTTTACCCCGTACGGACCCCGGCACATCATCTCATCATCGCGCCTACTGCCTTCCCTTTGCGAACGGTGTTCCTGCGTTCGTCTGTTTTTGCTGACCCGATCGATGCCAGGGGAAACGGAGGACGACGGCACTTTCGGTGCAAACAGCGAATGCCTTAAGGAATTGCCTTGCGGGAGGTGATCCTGTCTTGTTTTCGCGTTCTGCAGCCATTATTTCAGCCTAAACGAGCATCCGACCAGTTATTTTGAATTTCCCGAGCATTTTAGGACCACCCAAGTGGTAGGATCCTGGTTTTGAGCTGCTGGGGGCCCCCCTTTCTTTCAAAAAACAGGGGTCTTTCAGGGTCCTTTCAGGGTCCCGGCGGTTTGGCGACACATTTTGCAGGCATTTTATGAACCCACACCAATGTGGATCAAACTTTCCTGGGGTTTCCGATTGTTTTTGGGTTCCCTTTGCGGTTGCAACCGAGCACGAGTCGCTCAGTTTGGGAATGCTGAGCTAATCGGCAGGTATCCCTCTGCTAAGGCTAAATATCTCCCGGAGGCCGATAGCGAACAAGTACAGTGATGGAAAGATGCAAAGAACTTTGAAAAGAGGGTTAAAAGTCCCTGAAACCGATGAGTGGTAAGAGTTGGAGATGCGTTCAAATCTTAATCATTGCTCCTTCACTGGGGTTTATGGTTGAGACGTCTGGACCTATTCGGATCGTCCACAACTCCGGGACACGGTCAGCAAGACTCGTCGTTTGGCACATCGCGACGTCAATTTGTGCATGTTTCTGCGGCCTACGCGCGCGCGCGTAGTATATATATACCAACCTGCTGGGGTCGATATCGGGGGGGGTCAGATCGGGGGTGGCATGGGTCAGGAGCTGGGTAGCAGGATATGGGGGTATACGGGGTATATGCACAGGGAATGCACCCGCTGTACACCACCACATACCACGTAGGTACTGTATACATCCATCATACGGTGTAGGTGGTGTATACATACGCACTCCACAGCGAGTGCATACTTTGTGTATAGGTGACCCCATTATGGTCCTGAGGTACTCAGGTGGCTAGTCACTCGCTGACTACTCATGGTACCGGTATTGGGACCACCTGTGGAGCAGGTATGCACCACCTACGTACACTGTGGTATGCACTACAGCATACTGTATCCCCTCTATACGGGATCAACCGTGTAGTGGTGGTGGTATGTAGTGCACTGCTACGTGGTGTGTATAGGTCCCAATACAGGGCCCAATATGGCCCCATACCCGGGATCCAGCTCCCAGACCCCAGATCCCAGGACCGCGGACCAAGAAACGCTTGTGTCTGCGGCCTACGCGCGCGCGCATACAGAGGGGTCAGATCCGGGGCAGGTGATATCGGGGGGTAGGACCAAGGTATACAGGGGTCAGCAGGGATGCCACCAGCAGGGATCCACGGTACCACCAGCATACACCGGTAGATGGGCTGTATGCCTATACCCTACAGCACCCTGCAGCACCCGCTGTACCTGTGGATAGCCCGGTGTGCGAGGAGGTGAAGGAGCGGAGCGAGAGAGCCGCCGAAAGCGCGCACTGAGTGCACGCTTGCGCTGTGCGCGCGCCCAGCGCGCGCAGCATTAGCCCGTAGGGCTTCCACCCGCCCGCGGGTGGAAGCCCTACGGGCTTCACCTGGCCTGGAGCGAGAGTGCGCGCATGCTGCGCACGCACACGCTTACCTTGCCTGGAGCAGGGAGTGCGCGCGGGCTGCGCACCCACGTGCTTACCTTACCTGGAGCAGGGAGTGCGCGCATGCTGTGCACCCACGTGCTTACCTTACCGTACGGAGTACCGTTCGTTTGCTTACATGTTAGCAGGTTAACCACCACCAATGGAAAAGGTGGGGCTCCATGGCAAACCTCAGGGTTTCCGTTGAGAGCTCGGAGCACGATTTCTGCCCGATAAAGGACGCATTTTCAAAGTTTTGTAGCGTTTATTGTGGTTTAGAGGTTCGGTGTTTTAGGGTCTCCGGTTGACCATTGAGGCTGTGAGGCGGGTGGTATGAGGGTAGTAGGTATGCTTATACACTTTAACTACGGCTAGCCATGTTTGTAAGTGTTGCGACCGACACCAAGAAGAAATTCGCTTTGAATTTAGCCTTGGGCCCCCCACGCGCATGCATGTTGAGCAGGGGTTGCCATGCAGCTCGTATCGGTCTGTAATATGCGTTCTTACTTTCTTTTAGGTTGGGGAGGACGTGCGGTGGGGAGGGTCGGGTAGTAGAAAGAGAAGGTTTGGCAACAGCAGGTGTAGTAGTAGTGGTGAAAACTCAGCAACTGGTTGTAGACCTAGCTGTAGTTTATGTGTGAACTGTTTGCTGCTAAAAAAAAAATTCTTTCTTGAGTAAGTGGCGACTGCTTGTTGTCCTCCGCAGTTAAGGTACTCTGAATGCACTCTGGCATCGTGGCTGGTTATCTGGTCGTAGCTCCTGGTTTGCGGTGTTTAGTTTTGCACCACGGTTTGTGGTGTCGTAGGCTTGTGAATTGTGGTTTGTTCGGTGTCTGTCCGTCGCTGTGACAGTACGGGCAAATCTCCCTTTTGCCTGCTGAGCTTGCAGGCGTGGTGCTGTGGCGTGGTGGTGTGCGTCGTAGTTTCTTCTTGCAAAAACGCAGGTGGATGCTCAGGCCGTGGATGCCTTTTATTGCAGTGCCAGTTTTCGTCGTTCGTGTGTGGCAGTTCGGACATTGGAGTGCCTCCGTGTCGGGCGTGTGGCCCGGAGTAGGCTCTAGGCCACGCATTTCTTCGAGAATTTGTTGGGTTGGCGTGGCAGTGCCGCTGCTCTTGTCGGATGATGGGACGTCGGTGGTGGATTGAGAGCTGCGTTGTGCGGTTTCGTTCCCCGTGCGCGTTGGGGTCTGAAGTGCGGTGTGCGGTGTTGAGTTTGTCATTGCGTCGTCGTCGAGGTGGCAGGGAACCGGTTCGTGTACAGGTTCTGTTGGGTCAAACGTATAGAAGAGTACATTCGTACTCTGGTCGGTGTAGCCGCGATTGGCTGAATGCGTGACGTTGGCGTTGTCGAAGTGTGTCCATCTTGCGTCATTGTATGGGGTATCGTTTAACACGTGTACAGTGTAGTGTCCCGCGTTGTCTCGTCCTGCGTGGGCAACAACTGCTCTGAGCCTCAGCGGTTGTGCCTGGTTAGGCACCTGCAGCGTTTGGTCAGCTGCAACCGCTTGGCGATTCTCCCTTGTGTGCTGGTTACGTGTTATGCGTAGAACGAGGCTTCCTTGTATCCTGCTGATGCCGTGTTGCATGGTCGTCTTATTGGAGGTTCCGCACTCGCATCTGTACGTGTCCGGTTTGTGTGGGGCACAGTGGAAGTCCAGGCATCCTTGTACCGTGCTTGCAACAGGGGCGATGACAGCCACGTCGTTCCAGTGACCGTTCGTGTTGTTGTGCTTACATTTGGCACAACGTGTTGTCGTCGAGTACCAGTGTCGTATGGCGTCGAAGTTGTCAGACTCGCCTGGTTGACAGCACGTGTGTGCTGCGTTTTCGTCTACGATTGACGCGATTACCACCCTCATTGCTTCCTCAAAGTCGTGTTGTTGGCCCGCTTCGAAGGGATGTTTTAGGTTCTGGTGCAGTCTAACGACGGTGTCCGGTGTTCTTATCCGCTGTGTCCAGTCGTACGCAGCCAAAGTGCATTCCCCTGTTCCGTGTGCTGCACATGTGACATATTTCGATATCTGTTCGGCGAGGTTGGTGGCCGAGATCACGTTAAGTACCGCTTGTAAATAGCATGTATTTACAGCTGACAGGGTTTGCCGCATCGTGGTCTTGGGGTTCCTTGTTCTGGTAGTTATTCTTTTGGCGGCGAAGGCGGCGATTGCTGCGGCGACGGTGATTGGTGCGACGATACTTGTAACTCGTTCGGCGACTGAAAGCGGTCTAGGCGGTTGCAAGGGCTGCGAGTTGCGGGAAGACGGTTCGCTGGCTAGGTCTAACGGGATGAAGTTCGCCGGTTTGTGTTTTCCTGCGTACTCGATACGCTGTTTTCCGGCTTTGCGTCTGGCAATCGAGAACCCGAGGAACGGCTTGAGTTGATTCAGAAGCCGTGGCAGGTTCGCGAACTCTTCAGTCAGCCAAGCATTCCAAGGTGCATACAGGACACGCGGGTTGTGTCCTCTCTCGATCATGGAGTACACGCTCCTTTGAATCTCCACGCGCAAGTCTTGCCAGTGGTTGGTCTTTCGTATCGCTCTGATGAGAGCGCCTTTGAAAATTCCACTGGCTTGCGACTTGGGGGCTGTGGAGAGTTCGTGGGTGTAGCGTGTTCCGTAGTTTTTTGGCTGGATGGAAAGGCGTATGTGGGGTGCATGGGGTGGGTCGGGTCGTTCTACTCGTATGCGTACTCCGAGAAAAACGACGTCGTCGTGTGCGGTTGTGGTGTTCTTGTAGCGCATATGGTAAAGGTGTTGAGGTGGAGGTGTCGTTCCTCAGTTGAGGAAGTCATCGATGAAGCGGAGCGTATGCGCGTGTGCTTTCGCCTCTTCGATCTTGCCTTCTTCTACGAGCCTGTCAATGTAGGCTTTTTCAATCCGGTAACAGAACAGATTCGCGATGTCAGAGCTCGCGTTACCTCCCATGGGAATGCCGTCAACCTGCCTGTAGACGTTGTCACCCTGAGCTATGAAACTGTTGTTGATGATCATAGTTAGCAGTTCTTTGATCTGCTCTTTCGTGTAACCTCTTGTCTTGTCACTTGTTTGGCGGGTGAAGGCGAACGTCTTTTGCCTTTTTGTTTAGCTCCTCGTGTGAGATTAGGATTCCCTTCTGCTTCTTCGAACTCAAATGCTTCCTCGATCGCTGCGCAGACTTCTTCTCTGATTTTCTCTTGCGAGATTTTCGTGTACATGTCTACGAAGTCGTGTGTGGTGGGTATTTTGTAACGTAGGCGGGTGAGGTTCTGCTTTATGTGCAACGTAACATCATCTGGTCCTTCTGTGAACCAAACCCGCTTTATTCCCGTCCGGCGAAAGTTGATGCCGTCTTTCTTTTTTAGGGCTCGCATGACACCCTTGAGGATTCCCCAGAGCTCGAGATGGGCATTCGTAAGGGTCGCTTTAGGGGACTCTCTTCTGGTTTGCTTGACTTTTTTATCGGCGGCTACGCCGGCTATCCATCGTAAAGACGGTTCTGCTTTGTGTAGCTTTATCGTCCCGTATAGATGGGGTAGCTCTTTGTGAAACGGGAGGTCTATGTCTGCCATCAATCGGCGGTGTTCGCTCTCGACTTGGCTCTTCGTAAGGTCTTGCTGTTCGTACGTTTCGCTTGCTTCGAGCTGCTGCCGTAGTGCATGGACGTATTGCGTTTTGCAGCAGTATCCGAAGTCGTGAGTTGTTTTGTCGATGGGGAGGATCACCAGCTGTTCCTTGATGGCTGTGAGCTCTGCTGTAGCTTTCGCGTCGAGTTTCTCGTCGTCTGAAGGTGGTAGTACTGCCATTCTGCGTGAGACTTCGTCTTTTAACTCGTTTTCGAAGGCTTGTGTGTCGCTGTCTTCAGGGTAGTTGTTGTGGACATATTCTTCGATCGCTTCGTGAAGGCTTTTCTCGAGTGCATGGTGACTTTGGTAGCATCGATATTTCCTGCCTCTTTTCGCGATTTCCGTCAGTCCTTTTTCCCTCGTGATATCCGTGAGGAAGCCGATGGCGTGCCCATGGATGCTTTTTCCTGTATTTTATTTTTGACACGGGCATTGCTCTGGTTTGTTGGGGTGCAAGTCAGGGAGTTCCTTGCTGATCTGCGTGACGTTTTGTAGTCGTAGGTAGAGCGGGGGATTAAGCCGGTAGGTAATCTTGGTACGCTGTAGGATCTCATCTTTCGGGCAGGCACGCTTGACTGCTGGCAGCTGGAGGATGTCGTGTAGATGTAGTTGGGCGATGTGTTCACTGCCGTGTGTGACGATGAATCTTGCCGGGGCCCCACCATCTTTGACTACCTTATGTAAGGTCATCTCTCCGAGTCGGTTTTTGAGACGCTCTTCGAGTTTTAGGACATTTTGTGGAAGCCCGGTGCGGGGTGCGTGTGCTACGAGCCAGTTTAAAAGGCGACGTATCCGTTGAAGTCCCATTAGGTCAAAATTGTACTGTTGAAGGTCTTCGTCGTTGAGGTTGAGGAGGTGGTGAAGTTGGCTTCGTATAGAGAAGGCTCGTGCTTCGTTGGTAAGGTTGATTTGCAACTTCCCGTTCTCTATCCATGCCCAGGTGGTCGTCTTCGGAGTCTTCTTACTACGTGAGTGCGGTTGGTTCGTACGTTTTCTACTGTTCCGCGGGCGCGTCAAAGTTGCTGTTGTCTTGGCGTGTCGTTGGACATTGAACGTAGGATTGAAGTGAGAGATCCACCAATTCTCTCTGGGTAGCGCTTGTCGGCGGAATTCATCACTGGTGGCGTGATCGTCGATCGGTACCTTCGCCAAAGGAACTGCGTAGAGTGGGAAGTCACATTTGAGGAGGGCTTTGGCGATGGGTGTGTTGCTACGCCGTTGGTACCAGTGAGACTTTAGCCGGTCTAGCGCTGTACCTTTCGTCTGTCCAACGTATTTGACGTTGCCACGCTCGTCGATGAGGGCGTATATCACCCCTTGCTCGGTGTATGCCGGCTTATCGGCCTGTTGCTGTTTCCATCCTACGTGCAGTTGTTTGTGCTGCTTTATGTGGAAAACAGTTTGCGCGTCACGCCGCTTTGCCTCGTAGGTTGCCCAGAATTGCTTTCCGTAGTTATACTTTGCTTTGGTACGAAAGCAAGTAAGAAACGGATTCTTCTTGAATTCCGGGCGGTTGGCTTCTTGCGTGTCGATAGCATTTTGTTTCAGTTTATACTTCAGATGCTCGTCGGTGAGGTGTATAGGCGGACGGTGATTTTCTTGTGTGGCGTCGGTGGATTGTGAGTGCTGCAGGTTCTGTGCAGATCGCAGGGGTTTAAAAGTGAGGTTTGCTTGGATTACTGCGAAGAGGTGCGAAGTGTATAGGTGGCTGTGGTTGTGTTGTAGGTAACGGTAGTTCGAGATTGTTCGAAGTTCCGTTTGCTGGAAGTGCGTGAAGAGCTGACGCCTGCGGGAGGTTTGAAGGTGTGAAAGTATTTGTCCGTATACTTGCGAGAGTAGTGAGGCTCGGTGGAAGAATGGACGTGTGAGTGTGTCTGTCTATTCCGTTTATCGCGGTCGGTGTGGACGCAGCCAAGGGAAGTGCGTTGCTGAAGTCTTCGAGAACGTGAGAGCGCGCGAAAGGTATCGCGGTGGTTTCGTTGCTAAAAGCTTGCTTCTGGAGTGTTTGGTTCGTACTATGACAGACGTAGGAGGAGTGGGCAGCAGTGGTGTTGGAATGCGGGCTGCCGAAACTGTCAGTGTGGGTCGTGCGTTGAGGCGTTCTGTTGGAGGTCGTAGAATAGGGATATCTAAGGGGTTGAGGCGTGTATCCGGTGTCGTTGCGGCTCACATCGACGGTACTAAGAGAGCATGGTGGTTGGACATATGACTGGCCGAAGGTTACGACGCGGTGCGGCTGCGGTATATAGCTATCGTCGTGGGGGGTGAAAGTTTGATTCGTGTAAGACAGAGTGTTGGAGGTGGTAGGGTGGTGCGGTGAACAAAAATTTTGTGTCAGATCTTTCAAATAAAGCAAACGGCGACCCCTTTCGACCATTCTTCAGCCTCTCACCCGCGAACTTGACACCCGCGAACTTTCTTGTACTAACTACCACTTAGTGGTAGCTCGTCCGGAAGTAATTTAGACTGTTTCTCGACCCTCAACTCTCTGCATTCTTTCATAGAGGATGGTTGCTGGAGATACGTCTTCTCCGCAACGACTGCTCTTCTGTCCACAGTTTACAGCTGCCCTGTTTTTACCCGGTTTATGGCGTTCTTGCAAGTGAGGGGATCAGAAGAACAACACATGTAAGGAAGCAGCACGTGAACGAACTAAATAGTGGAAGAAGCAACGGTGTTTACCGCAGATACAGAGAAACAAAAGGAGCAAGTAAGAGCAGCCTTCAGTCTCTCTTGGAATTGTTCGGCTGCTGGGAAGGCTCCCCGGGGGGAACGCTTGTTGTGTTGGATTAGCATTACGAGATTTGGCAGATTGCAAACGCCTTCCACATTGCAGTGCTGGTCTGGCACATGAAGATCTTTCGGCACACAATGCACGTGCAACATAAAAAAAAGTTTGCCCGATCTTGTCCTGACCTTCTTCTCCCTGGGAACGTTACTTATCACGCCACCCTTCCTAGATGCTTGAACTACGAGACTGTTCCTCCTCCCGTTGTAATCAACCCAGTGAAGCTGCAAGCCAATTGGTGTGGTATCAGGTGGGCCAGGCTACAATCGGGGCAGCTCCCTGGGAGGGACAGCGACGGGGTAGTCACGTCTTAGCAGTCCCAGGCCCTCTCCCCAGCTACCTGTATGTGCGATTCTCGTGGTCATCGCTACCGCGCTGACCTTTCCCGAGAATGCATCAACAACAAGTCAAAGGGTGTCGGCCTCCACCGTCAGGTGCGCCAGGCTGGATTCGGGGTGGCTCCCTGGGAGGGGACGGGGACGGGGGTAGTCACGCCTTACCGGTCCCAGGGCCTCTCCCCACCCACCTGTGTATGTGTTCTCGTGGCCATCACTACCGCGCTGACCTTTCCCGAGAACACATCGAAACAAGCCCAAGGTGTGGCACGTGACCCCGCGGAAGCGGAAGCTGCACCGGGAACCGAGGCAAACGAGGTCCCCCGCGTGCAAGGTTCCGCCAGCTGTTCGCCAGTGCTTGAGGATTAGAATAGAACACAACGGGAACGTCTTCGGACGTAGGTCTTGCACTCATACGAAAGGAGTGATCAGATCAAACAAGAAAAAATCTTGTTTCGCATGAAAAGGAAAAGGATCTTGAGCCAATTCACCTACATCCCATGAAGCGACTTAAGTCGACTACGCGGCGATTACACTCTACGAAAACTCGATTACGTTCCGCGACGCCGGTGATGCAGACAGTTCTTCGCAACCTAACCCCAAACGAATACGTTCTACAAGGCTCAATGCAGATCATCGCCACAGATTCCTTGCATTCTAACCCAAGCTACAAGGCTCGACAACATTCGATTGGGTAGGGGGTGAATTGGCTCAGAATCTTCTCGTGTGCAGCCGTTGGTCCACAAACGTTCCCTTCAGTACAAAACAGTACTACTAGGAATGAGCTTCGTCCCTCAGACGCCGCCTTTGAAAGACCGTGTTGTACCGTGAAATACGGCACCCGCCAGGCAACTCTATCCCTTGGGAAAGGGACGGACCTGATGGCCCGTGGTGCAGCCGTTGTTCCACAAACGCCCTCCTTCCCTTCAGTACAACAGACGGTACCCAGCTAGCGCACAGGACATCCTAGTCCGCCGTTTGCAAACGCTTTTGCATCGTTTCCGCTGCAAACGTTTGCAGTTTGCAACTCAAAACAGACGTGTGCAAACGCGTTTGCAGCCCACTTACTGCCCTGGGCACAATACTCGGAAGGCCACCTGGCGCTTGTTTCGACGGAGTTGACTTGAGGGGGATAAACAATTCAAAATTCTAAACTCGATGTATTGCGCGATGAACACTGACGCCCGACACGAATCCCACTGGCCTGTGCTACAGTTTGCAAGTGGCCGACTTCTCGAGTAGTTCTTACGAAACAGATGCCCTTCCAAAAACTTCACTTCGCTTCGTGTTGTTTCGCGGTGGCTGATCATTTCTACGTTGGGCGAGTTGCAGGACACAAGTGAAAATGCCACGGTTCGTGGCGACGAGCTTCTCACTTCTTCCGACAAATCACGTGTTTTGTTCTTCGCTTACACCACCGCGTGTTTCTTTTTTTTTTTTCTTTCACTCAGGACCTTTTTCCCTGTCGTGTGCACGAGCGGCTTGTCGTGTAGGGGTAGACCTGCATGACCTCACGCCGTCCTAGATTCTAGGCATGGTAGTCTGTGTGCAAGTCTACACTTATGCGTACACGTTATTCCGGATACCTCTCGACCTTCTTTCGTCGGTCGGTCGGTTCGGGTGAACGGCGGCTCAGGTCTGCACTGTGACCTTCGACTACAGCCTTGCCGTTACTGCCTTATTCTCGTACTTATGTTTGTGCAACGATGCATGTGTACACACATTCAGCCGTGAACCAGGTGCATACAACTGTCACTCACCGTTCAACGCATATTGTAGTGGCAGAATATGGGAACCCTTCGGTTCTTCCAAGTTGGCGCTTATGTAAAAATAAAATAGTAAATGCGTTTGAAAGGACATGCCCCAAGTGTCACGTTGTAGTTACTTTTGTGTTTCGTCTTTCAGTCCACGCACCAGCAACCCGAGCCGCAACGGCTCGAAAATGGGTGTGCTCCCAGCATCGGCTCCTATCTGCTGTGTTCTGGTCCCTAAAGCGGACCTTATACAAACACTGCGATGTGAGCCGCTGCCAAGTACACACTTTCCACGATTGAGACCAGATCTTTGACACCACCCACTTCCGACTTCGACTTCCAAAGAAGAACCGACTCGGTGTGCCCTGAAGGACATTCCACTAAGCCGTCCACCCCTATAAATCGAACTGCCTGCTGTTGTCTATCACAGCCTATCGTAGGAACGAGAAGCGAAGCACCAATCGCGCGCCTGGGCGTGACGATCAAGACGAGCTGAAGAGGCGAAAGCATGACACATCACGCGTCACGCCGGCGATGCACAGTATCGCTAGATTCTTTGCATTCTAACCCAAACGATCATAGGCGATCACAGGCAAGAACACGCCAGCACGACACGGTACGATCGAAGACCTCGAGAGGTAGTCACCTGGTGACGAATGCAGGCCATCGCTACAGATATTCTGTATTCTAACCTCAGAAAAGCAGAATCGATCACAGTCTATCAGCAGTCTTCCAGCAGGAGGGTGGGCCGGTTCAGTCCAATTCGAAGCCCCTGCGGGCCTTTTCCCAACAAGGCAATTCCTCAAGGGAAAACACACACACACACACACACATCAGAAACCCAAACTGGGCGTCGCCAGAAACCCAAAACTCGAAACCTACCACTCAGGTGGCCATAAAATGCACCGGAAATGCGGGAAAAGTGGTCGGACGCTCGTTTGGGCTGAAATAATGGCTGCAGAATGCGAAAACAAGGCAAAACCACCTCCCCAAGGCAATTCCCAGGCAATTCCTTAAGAAAAAACATCAGAACCCCAAACTGGGCGTCGCCAGAAACCCAAACTCGAAACCACTCAGGTGGCCGTAAAATGCTCCGGAAATGCGGGAAAAGTGGTCGGGCGCTCGTTTAGGCTGAAATAATGGCTGCAGAATGCGAAAACAAGGCGAAATCACCTCCCCAAGGCAATTCCTTAACGGGTCCGCTTCCAAGCCACTAAAGGCCAGTCCGCTTAAAAGGTTTTCCACTCCCAGGCCCCCGAAGCCCCGTCCCTAAGCTGAAAGCCAGTTCTCTTGGGCTCTCCAACCGCCCGGTTCAGTCAGCATTGGGGAAGTGTTCCTGTTTTGTTGACCATAGAAGAGACCGCGCGGGCAAGTTTTTGCCGAGACCCGTGGCCCTGAGTAGAAACAATGAA
The DNA here is from genome assembly GCA_030068145.1 of Diplonema papillatum. NCBI lineage: Eukaryota > Euglenozoa > Diplonemea > Diplonemida > Diplonemidae > Diplonema > Diplonema papillatum. The sequence continues at coordinate 3,329 of JAPJBO010001121.1, read as the reverse complement.
GGGCTTTTTATCTAATAGCCACCTGCTAACTTTTTATTTAGCTTATAGCCACCTAAAGTAAAACTTTTTACTGCCTGTCACCTGACTTTTCTGCATCCTTGAGAGCTACTTTTCTTACACGCATAGCTACTTTTCTTGCACGCATAACTACTTTTCTTGCACGCATAACTACTTTTCTTGCACGCATAACTACTTTTCTTGCACGCATAGCCGTTTTGGTTTCCAGGTGCTTTTGTGGGCAATACAGGTGCATTCGTGGGCAATCCGGTGTCTTCGTGGGCAATTCAGGTGCATTCCTGTGGAAGTCACAGTGCCAAAGAACAGCAAGGGACAAGGTTGACGCGCATGATCTGACACTACTGAGCGAACGGAAGAATGATTCGAATGGCAGGACCAGCTCATTCGTTGCAGGATGCGGAGCAGGAGTCGGAGACCGCCAGTGCCATGGAAACTTGGGATGCTGACGTGCAGCGTACACTGTGTGAGCCGACTGTGCTGTTGTACACGACAGGAACTTGGCCAGTAGCTGGTGTGTGGCACGCCATCTTTCTTGGCCTTCGGCGTCTCCCACACCCTGTGCGTAGCTCTCTCGGACGCAGAAAAGTCAGGTGATGCGGCAGTAAAGCAATCTTCTTACCTCGAGACGTCGTTTTCTTGCACTCGGTTTTCCAGATTGCCACTCGAGCCCTGCGGGCTCTCGTGGCAATCTGGAAAACCTCGTGCAAGAAAACGACTTTTCTCTCGGTGAATAAATAGCTATTAATTAGCTTATAGCACTTTCAAATCTTTTTATTTAGCTTATAGCCACAAGAAACTTTTTATTTAGCTTAGGGTAGGCGGTTTTTTTTTTTTTGGCCCATGTCCGTCGGCCCACAGAAATTTACGCGCGCGCGCGCAAAAAAAAAAAACTTTTCAGAAAAAAAAAAACTTTTGCCACAAGACTTTCTGCTACTGGATGTCACACCGTATGTACCGGCTACACACCGCTTCATACCGTATGTACCGGCTACACACCGCTTCACACCGTATGAACCGCCTCTACCTACCGCTTCACACCGTATGTACCGGTCTACCTACCGCTTCACACCCGTATGAACCGGCTCTACCTACCGCTTCACACCGTATGAACCGGCTCTACTACCGCTTCACACCGTATGTACCGGCTACACCCGCTTCACACCGTATGAACGGCTCTACCACCGCTTCACACCGTATGTACCGGCTCTACCTACCGCTTCACACCGTATGTACCGGCTCTACCTACCGCTTCACACCGTATGTACCGGCTCTACCTACCGCTTCACACCGTATGTACCGGCTATACTACTGGCCGGTCCGCTGTTTGGCACTTTTGTTGTTGTTGGGAATTCCTGGACGATGAGCTCAAAGATGAATGTGGTGAGCTTGATGTGTCCGAGGGGTTGCGGTGGCAGTCTAGAGTTCAACAGTTCCATAGTCGAAGGCTGCAGAGGATAGACGATGCCACAGGAGAAAAAACACTCGGGTTTAAACTCGAGATCGCGGTTCGCCGGGTACGCCGCGAACGATAAAGCAGTGAACCAGAGGACTGTCGATTGTGCGGGTGTCCGTCAATCTTGTATCTCTCTTCTGACATGCCCCATTGCGATGTCACGGTCCGAGTGCCGTTTTCTTCGCAAATATACCTCGGCACAAGCATTGCCGCCGGTCAAGTGCAAAGCACTATGTCGCAAGCACCGCGAACGCATCGCTTGCCCTGCGTCCTTTTAATGCCTCCTCAGTCGAGTCTCAGATACGTCCCTACTAGTAGCTGCTCCAGGCGTCGGAAGGCATAGACGCGTGCACTGCCCGCGGACTGGTTCTGTGTGATAATCGCACCACAGCGGCAAAAAAACCCCCCGACATGCCTTGCCGGTAAAACCGCGCACGGTTTCGAGGCTGAGGCTGTGCTTGTATCCCGCGTGCTTCGACTGCGTCCAGCAGGAGCTGGCTAAAGCTACGCAAATCTTGCTGTTTAGATTGGCACCAACGTCAAAGTATCACGATATTGCTTGCCCAGCGCACCAACCCAGCACCGGGCATAGTCGGCTTCAAAGTCAATACACACTGAGGTAAACAACGTCTACGCGATTTGCATCGCCGTGTGATGAACAGGTTTTCGACTTTTCCCGAGCCGGACACGCTCGTGACTACGCCTGCAGTCGCTCTCACGACCGGTTCCAATGCACAGATCCCAAAAGTTTTTTTTTTGCAAAGGTTTTTTTTTTCCGGGGGGTTCCAAAAATTTACGCGCGCGCGGACATGGGCCAAAAAAAAAACCCCCGCCTACCCTTATAGCCACAAAAAACTTTTTATTTAGCTTATAGCCAGGAGGTCCTGAAACTTTTTTTTTAGCTTATAGCCACCTGGTGAAAACTTGGTCGAAAATTTTGGTCAAAATTTTTTGGTCAAAAAATTGGCCAAAAAATTTGGTCAAAAAAAATCGGTCAAAATATTTTGGTCAAGATTTTGGGTCAAAAATTTTTGGCGTTATTTGTGGATTAGAAGGTCGGTTTTTGGTCAAAAATTTTTGGCCAAAAAATTTGTTCAAGAAAAATCGGTCAAAACTTTTGGTCAAAAAAATTGGTCAATTGTTAGCCAATCTGAGAAAAATCACACACGGAATTCGAACCCAGAAAACCCTTTGCCGTGCTGTGCCAGCTACTGGAGTGGCCACACCTATTTGCACACGTTCATCTTCGCTGCAGGTAACAACTGTGCGATTTGGATTCGAACTCAAGTTTCCAATTTCAAGTTTCAAGTTGCAAGTTTTAAGCTTCAATGTGTGGGATACGTTTGGGGGAGTCAAGGTGATTCTGGGGTAGCGTCTAATCTCATCCCATTTCAACTTTGCATAGGTCTCGTTTACTTGGACCCCCTTTCTGCCGATTTGCGACTGCCGACTTGCGGCGCAACACTTTGGCAACCATTGCGTTGTTAACTCTCTTCATCAGATTCCTGCAACCCGGCGGCATCTGGACGGCCGTAGTGGGAGCAAGGGGTGCAACACGCTAAAAGACTGGAAGTACCGGGCATGAATGTTGCGAGCATACGGGTGCTGAAAGAGAAACCGGGAAACATGATACATAGCTCGCAGAGTTCAGACCAGGGTACTTTTCGATGACACTCTCTTTAACGCAAACGGCGGCAAGCTCTTTGTGGACGATTTTTCAAGTCGGTTCTTATGTAGCCTTCGGGCGTAAACACACGTGGGTGACCCTATCTAGACTGTTTCGAGTATCAGACTCCAAAAATTCAAGCAATGATAAGATGATACGACTGTTTCGAGTGATGAGATGATAAGCTGGAGA
>JAPJBO010001120.1:0-66558 GCA_030068145.1 Diplonema papillatum | reverse complement strand
TCATCAGAACTATGAACACGCAGACCTCGAAAGGTTTGCTTCCTCCTGTTTCGTTTCCACTGTGGTTAGCCACATACAATGTCGTGAGACAAAGTTTTTTCGGCCAGTTGCGAGGAACTGCCTGCAGGAGTTGCTCAAAGCATGAACGTCAAGGACGCTCAACAAAGCCTATGGAGGGGCTCGCATCTGATCCAAAATGCTGGCATAGTGGCACAGGTTGATCTTGCTGACTGGCTCGACAGGTACTCCCGCGTTGCAAAGTGCAGCTTCCTTTCAACCCTTCAAAGATAGGACAAAGCACGCACACAAGAGACAACCAATGGCCATTTTCCCCTCCCATCCTTCCTCCCAAGGTTTTGGGTTCCTGGTTTGGTTCTGCTGATGCTGTGATTGTTACTTCTGCTAAAGCTGTGCTGCTTCTGCTGCTACTTCTGCTGCTGCTGCTGCTGCTGCTTCTGCTGCTTCTGCTGCTTCTGCTGCTTCTGCTGCTTCTGCTGCTTCTGCTGCTTCTGCTCCTGCTCCCTGCTGGTGCTTCAGTCTTGCTGATGTTGCTGCTGCTGCAAAAAAGGTGAATGAGTGAAAGTCCCATGTGCTGACAACGGTGGCTACCTGTTTTTGGGCCAAAAGGGGCCTGCCATGCCAGAACTGGGACATCTTTTTATTTCTTTACAATAAGAAGAAAAGTGTGGACAAAAGGCTTAAAGCAACCTTCTCTTGACTTCGATGGGGTTTTTGCTGCCTTGCTGCTGATCCTCTTGCTGCTCCTCTTGTTCCTGTGTTTGGTTTTGCTGCCTTGCCACTCTTGCTCCTGCTGCTGTTGCTGATTTCCCTGAAGCTGCGACAATCCCGCCAACAACACAGTAACTGTTTACTTCCTGCTGATTTGCTGCTCACTGCTGTTTGTGCTGGTGCTGCTCTTGCTCCTGCTTCTCTTGTTGCCTTTCATCGAAGCTGTGAAACTCTCTCAAAACCAAACACTGCAGTAAACGACCTTCCCCCCCTTCGAAATGGAAAGGCTTGCATTTTTCATCGAAGCCCAGATTCGCAAACTTCGTCTGTGTTTTGATTACCTGTTTAGATTTCTTTGAACTGAAAGTTGCTGTCTGCCTTGCTGCTGCCTTGCTCCTGCTCTTGCTGCTGTTCTTGCTGCTACTCTTGCTCCTGCTGCTCCTGCTGCTCTGCTGCCTTTCTCCGAAGCTGTGGAATTCTCGGAAAACCAAACACTGCAGTCAACGACCTTCCCCACTTCGAAATGGAAAGGCTTGCAAAGACTGATGTTCATTGCAAGCTTCGATTTCCACCTTAAGCGCTTCAAACAAACTTCGTCTGTGTTTTGATTTTCTGTTTATGTTTCTTTAAATTGAAAGCTCCTATTCTGTCTGCTGCCTTCTGTTGGTGCTCTTCCTGCTGCTGCCTTACCGCTGCTCCCTTGCTGCTGCTGCCTTGCCGCTGCTGCCTTGCCGCTGCTGCCTTGCTGCTGCTGCCTTGCTTGCCCCTGCTGCCTTGCTGCTGCTGCCTTGCCGCTGTTGCCTTGCCGCTCCTGTCTTCTTGCTGCTGCTGCCTTGCTGATGCTGCCTTGCTACTGCTGCTTTGCTTTGCTGCTGTCTTGCTTCTGCCGCTGCCTTGCCGCTGTTGCCTTGCCGCTGCTGCCTTGTTGCTGCTGTCTTGCTTCTGCTCCTGCCTTGCTGGTGCTGCCTTGCCGCTGCTGCCTTGCTGATGCTGCCTTGCCGCTGCTGTCTTGCTTCTGCTGCTGCCTTGCCGTTGCTGCCTTACCGCGGCTGCCTTGTGGATGCCGCCTTGCCACTGTTGTCTTGCTTCTGCTGCTGCCTTGCCGCTGCTGCCTTGTTGCTGGTGGCTTGCTTCTGCTGCAGCCTTGCTGGTGCTGCCTTGCTGATGCCGCCTTGCTGATGCCGCCTTGCTGCTGCCATCGCGATGCTGCCGCCTTGCCGCTGTTGCCTTGCTGCAACTGCCTTGCTGCTACTGCCTTGCTGTGGCTGCCTTGCTGCGGCTGCTGCCTTGCTGCGGCTGCTGCCTTGCTGCGGCTGCTGCCTTGCTGCGGCCCCTGCCTAGCTGCGGCTGCTGCCTTGCTGCGGCTGCCTTGCTGCGGCTGCTGCCTTGCTGCTGCTGCCTTGCCTTGCTGCGGCTGCTGCCTTGCTGCGGCTGCTGCCTTGCTGCGGCTGCCTTCCTGCTGCTGTCTTGCTTCTACTGCTGCTGCCTTGCTGCTGCTGCCTTGCTGCTGCTGCCTTCCTGCTGCTGTCTTGCTTCTACTGCTGCCTGCCTTGCTGCTGCTGCCTTGCTGCTGCTGCTGCTTTCTTGCCGACCGATTTTACGCCTGGGAAGAGTAGGTGCGCAGCTCGGAGGCCAGATACGAAGTTAGGGGCTTTCACCCACAGCAAAGGAACTGCTTGCCTTGGCCGCGTTTCGAAAAACACGTTTCCAGGGGACACCACGAGGAGGTGGCAAGTCAGATTTTGTCCCCCAACCCCAAGACCACCCATTGAGAATTCCAGGGCCTTTGATGGCCAGCTTCTTGGACTTCACGACCTCTCAGGAGCACTTTGCTGAAGGAACACCGAAAACGTGATAGGCAACTGTTGCATGTCGAAATGGGGGGGGCACGTTCTCCCGAAGTTGCGACCCTTGAAAGAACGTCGTTCGTAGGAGCTTCGAATTCCTGTGACGGTTTCGTTGGATGCATCGGTCAAAATATCAACAAAAATATGTACCCATAGCTCTGTCAGAACCTTATCGCTGACTCGTAACTTCACATACCTTGACTGCTTCCACACGAACTCTCGAACACCAGATTTTTCAAGCACAACTCCGACCCGAACCATCTTGTGAATTTCTTTTCTTCTTCTAGTTCCTGTTTGCGTTGTGTGTGCTGAATCCTGTTTTCTTTCGAGTCGGCCTCTTCACACAAGAGGCCGAACCTGGACAAGAAGGCCCACATCAAAGCACTAAGAATCCATCAAATGCACGAGGGGGCCCGCAGGGCCACCGAGTGCGGGTTTGCGGGTCAGACCCCGAGATGATCAGACCAGGTTACTATACAAATATGCGGGTTAAGAATCTGTCCGTGTGTCACAATGAAAAACTCCAAGCAAAAATTTCACCTTTGTAGAAAAAAAAATTCCAAAAAATTCCTGAAAAAAAAAATCCAAAAATCCATTTTCCTAGGCAATTTCCTTCAGGAAAACTGCAAAATTTTGGCAGCATCCAATTCTAGCGGGTCAGACCCCAAGATGATCAGACCAGGTTACTATACAAATATGCGGGTTAAGAATCTGTCCGTCTGTCACAATGAAAAACTCCAAGCAAAAATTTCACCTTTGTAGACATCAAAATTCCAAACAATTTCTGAAAACAAATTCCAAAAATCCATTTTCCTAGGCAATTTCCTTCAGGAAAACTGCAAAATTTTGGCAGCATCCAATTCTAGCGGGTCAGACCCCAAGATGATCAGACCAGGTTACTATACAAATATGCGGGTTAAGAATCTGTCCGTGTGTCACAATGAAAAACTCCAAGCAAAAATTTCACCTTTGTAGAAAAAAAAAATTCCAAAAAATTCCTGAAAAAAAAAATCCAAAAATCCATTTTCCTAGGCAATTTCCTTTAGGAAAACTGCAAAATTTTGGCAGCATCCAATTCTAGCGGGTCAGACCCCAAGATGATCAGACCAGGTTACTATACAAATATGCGGGTTAAGAATCTGTCCGTCTGTCACAATGAAAAACTCCAAGCAAAAATTTCACCTTTGTAGAAAAAAAAATTCCAAAAAATTCCTGAAAAAAAAAATCCAAAAATCCATTTTCCTAGGCAATTTCCTTTAGGAAAACTGCAAAATTTTGGCAGCATCCAATTCTAGCGGGTCAGACCCCAAGATGATCAGACCAGGTTACTATACAAATATGCGGGTTAAGAATCTGTCCGTCTGTCACAATGAAAAACTCCAAGCAAAAATTTCACCTTTGTAGAAAAAAAAATTCCAAAAAATTCCTGAAGGAAAAAATCCAAAAATCCATTTTCCTAGGCAATTTCCTTTAGGAAAACTCGCAAACCCGCAAACCCGTAATTTTGGCAGCATACAATTCTAGCGGGTCAGACCCCAAGATGATCAGACCAGGTTACTATACAAATATGCGGGTTAAGAATCTGTCCGTCTGTCACAATGAAAAACTCCAAGCAAAAATTTCACCTTCGTAGAAAAAAAAATTCCAAAAAATTCCTGAAAAAAAAAATCCAAAAATCCATTTTCCTAGGCAATTTCCTTTAGGAAAACTGCAAAATTTTGGCAGCATCCAATTCTAGCGGGTCAGACCCCGAGATGATCAGACCAGGTTACTATATAAATATGCGGGTTAAGAATCTGTCCGTCTGTCACAATGAAAAACTCCAAGCAAAAATTTCACCTTTGTAGAAAAAAAAATTCCAAAAAATTCCTGAAAAAAAAAATCCAAAAATCCATTTTCCTAGGCAATTTCCTTTAGGAAAACTGCAAAATTTTGGCAGCATCCAATTCTAGCGGGTCAGACCCCAAGATGATCAGACCAGGTTACTATACAAATATGCGGGTTAAGAATCTGTCCGTCTGTCACAATGAAAAACTCCAAGCAAAAATTTCACCTTTGTAGAAAAAAAAATTCCAAAAAATTCCTGAAAAAAAAAATCCAAAAATCCATTTTCCTAGGCAATTTCCTTTAGGAAAACTGCAAAATTTTGGCAGCATCCAATTCTAGCGGGTCAGACCCCAAGATGATCAGACCAGGTTACTATATAAATATGCGGGTTAAGAATCTGTCCGTGTGTCACAATGAAAAACTCCAAGCAAAAATTTCACCTTTGTAGAAAAAAAAATTCCAAAAAATTCCTGAAAAAAAAAATCCAAAAATCCATTTTCCTAGGCAATTTCCTTTAGGAAAACTGCAAAATTTTGGCAGCATCCAATTCTAGCGGGTCAGACCCCAAGATGATCAGACCAGGTTACTATACAAATATGCGGGTTAAGAATCTGTCCGTGTGTCACAATGAAAAACTCCAAGCAAAAATTTCACCTTTGTAGAAAAAAAAATTCCAAAAAATTCCTGAAAAAAAAAATCCAAAAATCCATTTTCCTAGGCAATTTCCTTTAGGAAAACTGCAAAATTTTGGCAGCATCCAATTCTAGCGGGTCAGACCCCAAGATGATCAGACCAGGTTACTACTATACAAATATGCGGGTTAAGAATCTGTCCGTGTGTCACAATGAAAAACTCCAAGCAAAAATTTCACCTTTGTAGAAAAAAAAATTCCAAAAAATTCCTGAAAAAAAAAATCCAAAAATCCATTTTCCTAGGCAATTTCCTTTAGGAAAACTGCAAAATTTTGGCAGCATCCAATTCTAGCGGGTCAGACCCCAAGATGATCAGACCAGGTTTGGTCGGGTTTGCAGCGCGTTGGTCCCCTGGACCTGCCATTTCCGGTTCTGCTCTCACCCCAACCCTCTTTTCCTTAAACCTTTGGCTTCTGCTTTTTCGGGCTTGGCATCCCACTTTTGCAATTTCAGGCGGGGCAAACACAGGACTCCAGAAGGAACGGCGCAGAACGGGAAGCAAATGGATAGTGTTGGAGTCCTGTGTGTCTACATTCTCTTTCTTCAACCAAGGAATCCTGTCAAGGCATTCTCTTGGTCTTGCTGGGGCCCTCTTGGAGCTGCTGCTGGTCTCTGCTGCTGATTTTGGCTGCTGTTTTCTGCTTTCGCTTTCCTGGCTATTTCAAAAAGTTTCCAAAAACCGCAAATTTGAGGAGGAAAGTTCAAGAATCACATCCCATGCCAAAGATTGTTGCTATGCATGTGCTTTGTCTGTCTCTAATCTGCCCAAAACTTCCACCGATTAAGGACCATCAGAACTTTGAACACACAGACCTCGAAAGGTTTGCTTCCCCCTGTTTTGTTTCCACTACAGTTGGCCACATACAATGTTGTGAGACAAAGTTTTTTCGGCCGGTTGTGAGGAACACCCAAAGCAAGACGAGCTTTTCCAATCAACCAAACACACAGTCATTGTTGACCAACCAATTGGGGAAACAACATCTAAGACTGCCTGCATCGGCAGCGCGTTGAGCACGTTTCCGAGGGACACCACGAGGAGGTGCAGGTCAGATTCTTGTCCCTCATGTAAAGAAACGCATGATAAGAGACCTTCTCCCTTTCAAAAGGGGGGGGGCTTGTACTTCCGAAGTTCCGACCGGCGAAAGAACACTGTTCGTATGAGCTACGAATTCCTGTGAGGGTTTCTTTGGATGAATTGGTCAAAAATTCGAGAAAACGGGTACCCATAGCTCTCCCAGAACCTCTTCGATGACTCGCAAGTGGGCATACCTTGGTTGGTTTTGCGCGAAACTTCAAAGACCAGCTTTTCGGATCACCAAATTCGTCCGACATTGTCGCTATACATTGTGAACTTGTTTTTTGGTACCAAATTTTCCTGTTTTTGTTGCGTTTTTCGCTCTCTTTCGAGTCGGCCTCTTCACGAAGAGGCTGTTTCTAGAAGGAAGGCTGAAACACCCTAGCTAGTTCCTTTTCAATTTTCTCGAAGATTCACCACAAAAACATAAGCAGGACCAGCGGTGGCCGCGCGCCTGATGACGCACCGGATGGCGGCCGAGGAGGGCTGGAAGCGGGCGGCGGCTTTCTCGGACGCGATGGTGGGCCAGCTGCCGGTGGTTGCGGAGGTGACGAGGACGGACGACAGCGTCCCCACCAAAGCCTCAAAAGACCTTCGGAAAAAGTTGGCCCACACCAAGGCCTTGAAAGACCAGTCCGTTTGGAAAAGTGGGCCCACCAACAAAAGACCAGTCCCTTCGGAAAAGTTGGCCCACACCAAGGCCTCGAAAGACCCGTGTGGAAAAGTGGGCCCACCAACGAAAGACCAGTCCCTTCGGAAAAGTTGGCCCACACCAAGGCCTCGAAAGACCAGTCCCTTCGGAAAAGCTGACCCACACCAAGGCCTCGAAAGACCTTTCCCTTCGGAAAAGTTGGCCCACATCAAGGCCTCGAAAGACCCCTCGAGGGGGGGGGGATTGCAAGAAAGTGCTTGAAATGGGTGGGGGAGCGGGATTTCCGAGGTTCAAGGGAGGGAAAAGAGAAAACCCCTTGACAAGCTGAATTCGACACACCCATCCCAACTTTCCGGTATCGAAGAAATGGGCTATTTAACAACCCCTGTGGAGGTCGCTTGTCAGTAAGGACTAAGTTGCTTCACTTTCGTATTGTTTTGTTTTGTTTGAGATTGTGATTTGCACAATACAAGACATTCTTTCTCTGCGGAAGTGAGAGACCAAAAGACTGAGAAATACACAGCTCCCATCCCAGCAGGTCATTTTGCCTTAGTTGCCTGCTAGAAGATTTAGGAAATCAACAGAGAGCTACTGAAAGCACCTTTATAAGATCGTGGCTCAGATGCCAATCGAGTTTGAGTTGAGAGCACTCTAGTGGACGGTGACGTGTGTGATAACACAGACTGATCCGACCGAGTGTTTGTCAAATAGGTGTGGCTCAAGGGACAAGAATTTACAACGCTACATGTGATATTTTCTGGTGCAGGGGTCTTGGGCATTTGACGCCAACCAGCACCTCTTTGAATAGTAACTTGTGGTTGTGAGCTTTCAAGTACTTTTTGTCTCAGGTTAGTACTAAAGGACGATCTTTGACTTGACAGAGCTGCTGATTTGAGGCCACCTCTACTCGCAGAAGCCGTGAAATCATTCGCAGCTTTAAAATGTTGTGTGACTTCTTTCGGACGGACGAGAAAGGGGTTTGAAGGTGTTGTTCCCAAAGCTGGGTGTACGACACGATGCTGTCTAGATTGAACCATTCCACACAGGAACCGATTCAGATTCGCACGCTCACGAACAAACTGTTTCTCACCTTCGACATCCATGGCCTGCCTCCAAAGTTGCTTCGAAGGCTGGTGTCTGTGCAAACCCAGCCTATCGTTCTCATCAACACGCTTGCAACTATATCTTCGTTCCTCTAAGCTGCGAGCCCTCCAGGGTGTGGATGTTGATTCTTCTCCAAACTTCAGTTTCCCTTCAATCCGAAAAACCAGGTCCTTGTCAAGGTAAGGAATGCTGAGAAGGTCCTGTGTTGATGATGATGCCTTCAATATCTCAGAAGTACCAGTCTTCACATTGTCGCTCCAGGACACCCGCTTATTTGTGCTCCCGCTCAGATTTGCCCACGACTTCTCCATTTCGCTATTTCCTGTAATGGCCCCCTTACCTGCTACCAATTTTATTTGAGCCAATTCACCCACCCCCTGATCGAGCGTAATCGAGTGTAATATTTTGGATTAGAATGCAAAGAATCTGTGGCGATAATCTGCATCGCCGACGCCACGGTTATCTCTTCGCACGTGAAGTGTCATGCTTTCGCCTCTTTAGCTCGTCTTGATCGTCGCGCTCAGGCGCGCGTTTGGTGCTTCGCTTCTTCTTCGATTGCTCGTCGAGGTTCATCGGTTGCGCGTCGATTTCTGCTTTTTCTCGGCGCCTGGGCGATGGTCGTGGCACATCGACGCGTCCTTTGCGTCTTTTCGGTACCGGCTCCGCCGCGGAGTCCGATTGCCGCTTCTTCGCTGGCGTTGGTGCCGTCTTCCCGACCTTCGCTGCTGATGTCGGCGTTGATGTTGCGGGCTCTCGCTCGCCTTCCGCTGCTTCCCGCAGAATGAACACCACGTTCTCACGTCTCGCCTGTCTCGGCGCTGTCGCGGCGCCCTCCGGCTCCGCCTTCCTCTTCTTCGATGCTGCTTCTTCTCCTCTCGCCACGGCCGCCCGGTGGTGCCCCTTCCGACAGCACAGTTTGGGCCTTCGACTCCGCAAGTCCGCGAGCCGGCTGCAGTGCGCACACGTCGGCATGCCATGATCAAGGCACCGGTGGTGTCCGTTGCGGCAGCACTCCGCGATCGTCTTGCACGTCGCGCATTGCGTCAGGCGGTGCTGCGCGCAGAACTTCACCGCAAGGCCGTCGTCTTCCTTGTGGTGGGCCTTACAGCACCACGCCACCGACTTGCCCTGGCGCTTGCACCCGTCGCATTTCACCTTTTGGTGCTCGTGGCACACCCGCTCACCCCACTTTTCGTGTCGGGGAGCCCCTTCCGGCACGTACCACGGATCCCCTCCGACGACTGCCGTCTTCTTGCCTTTCTTCTTCTCCGTAGCGTCGTTGAACACCGCCCATCTCGCCGCACGCTCCGCTCTTCCACCTCCGTACGTCGGGAAAAGATCCATCCCCCACGCCTCGCCGTTGAATCCGTGCCGAGCCGTCGTCAGTTGTGTCTCGAGCACTTCCATCGTCTCCGTACCACCACGGAAGATTGGCCTCATCTCGTACCCCGTGAGGCACGGCGGGGCTCCCACCGTTCTCAACGACCCTATCTTCTCCAATTTCCTTCCCGGCAGAGGCGGTTCGTCGCCGTTCCGCTCCAGCGCGTCCCCGACGGTCTTCAAAAGCCTTGCGAGTACCCTCGCACGCATGCTCAACGGTGTCCCGTCCGTCGTTGCTACGACATTGCCTGGAAGGTCCAATCCGGTGTATACCTCAAAGTCGATGGCGAGCTCTGCCGTCGACACGTCACCCGCCACCGACCAGCACATCCCATCCAGCCAATACTGCAGCGCCCGGAACCACCTCTCTCCTCCGACCGCCGCGAAGGTCCCCGGTCCAGCGATCGCTTCGAAATTCAGCCGGCGCGGGGGGCAGTCGTCAGGGTGCAATTGTCTCCAGGGGTGGCCGACCGCCCGGTCTCTTCCTTCTCTCTCCAGCCGTCGTCTCTCGTGCATGACCTCTGCCATGAACGTGTGCAGCACTTCGATGTTGACTACGATAATCTGCATCGCCGACGGCGCGGTTATCTCTTCGCACGTGATGTGTCATGCTTTCGCCTTTTTAGCTCGTCTTGATCGGCGCGCGTTTGGTGCTTCGCTTCTTCTTCGATTGCTCGTCGAGGTTCATCGGTTGCGCGTCGATTTCTGCTTCTCGGCGCCTGAGCGATGGTCGTGGCACATCGACGCGTCCATTGCGCCTTTTCGGTACCGGCTCCGCCGCGGAGTCCGATTGCCGCTTCTTCGCTGGCGTTGATGCCGTCTTCCCGACCTTGGCTGCTGACGTCGGTGTTGATGTTGCGGGCTCTCGCTTGCCTTCTGCTGCTTCCTGCAGAATGAACACCACGTTCTCACGCTTCGCCTGTCTCGGCGCTGGCGCGGCGCCCTCCAGCTCCGCCTTCCTCTTCTTCGATGCTGCTTCTTCTCCTCTCGCCACGGTCGCCCGGTGGAATATAGTGTAATCGAGTGTAGTAGAGTGTAATCGAGTGTAGTAGAGTGTAGTAGAGTGTAGTCGAGCGTTGTAGAGTGTGATCGAAATTGACACTAGTATTTTGGGTTCGACCACTGGTGGACCCCTGGCTGACCCATGGGCGACCATGTTGACCACTGTCTGGCCCAAGAAGTGCCAAGCACAAGCATACGAGGGACGGAAACCGCAGGTGTGGGCCTTCACCGTGGTGGAGCCAGGCTAGATTCGGGGTGGCGCCCTGGGAGGGACAGGGACGGGGGTTGTCACGCCTTAGTCCCAGGGCCTCTCCCCACCCATCTGTATGTGTTCTCCTGGTCATCGCTACCGCGCTGACCTTTCCCTCAAAGCCCGCTGCCCACTGCCCTACAAGAGACATGCTTTGCACTCTCTGAATGCCCATTGACTGTGCTCCGCTTCAGCCGACTGCTTTGGAAGAGGTACTGTGCTCCGTTTGGTGCCGACTGCCCTGCCAGAGACGTGCTTGCAGACAGAGGTCGGCCGCCGCTACTTTGGTTTTCTCTCGCGTCTTCCCAGCTCCGCCACCTTCCCAGAGGCTTGGGGAGAGCCACGTGCTCCGGCTGTAAGGGACGAGACCGAGGTGCGACGCTGGCCCCGGTCGCAATCTGTATGTGCCGGCCCGGCCCGATTAGGCCTTTGGAGTACCGCGTGAATGGCGCGATTGGGCCCACGCGCATGCAGCCTGTCTGCTCGCAGTCACGCCGGCCGGCCCGCAACCGCAACCACATTCGCTTGTGCCCACACACCAGCTCTTCTTATCGAGCTAGCGATCCAGCTAAGGAGCACAACCGAGGATCCGAGGCGGAATCATGCCCCACAGTGGCCGCACGAGAGCAGACAGCGATGAAGGCCGCAGGGACAGGGTGTGTCAGCCACAATAACGGCAGGTTCCTCCCGCAGACGCACTACCCATCGGAATGTGACAGCGCAAGTAGGCTCGATGGAAGCACGAAGTGAAGCAGGATAGACGAGCTACGGAGACGAGACGAGTCGTGTACCAGGGGCAGGCCGGGACGATGAACCGCATGAAGCCGAAGAAAAAGTTCAAGAACGAAGCAACACCACAAGCCGCGTGCAGCCAAGCAGACCTCCCGGAACCTACGTGGGCAGTAACGAGGAGCCAACAGATGAGTGTCCACTGAACCCCCTTGCCAATACCCCCAACGACTATGGCACGAATTGCGCAATGCCAGACGGTAGCGTCTGACAATGGCATGCGTGACATTGCAGTGCCTAAAGGTGAGATTAGCCTCCGTTTTCAACCGCCTTGTTGTCGCCAGGGAGATCGAACCCACAAACAGAAACTTGACATCTTCGAGGACAGGGTGTCTGCCAAGCGCTTGCCCTATCGCCTGGAACTGCCCCGCAGGGAATGCCAAAAGGCTCGAGTATTAGCTGCGCTAAATTGCAAAGGTTGCTAATACGGGAAAACGGGTACCCGAGCCCCTATGCACTCGACAACCTGCTTCCACAAGTCAGTCCGAACTTCCTCGTCCCCTGCTGCACTGCCTGGCTACATCCTTTTTTCAGACGAATATGCTTCTTTTTGTTCGATATTCGATGATCGTGCTATCAGCATCTTTAGCCCCAGAAGAAGGCTCGATAATAGACACGTTGCATCGGCTAATCAGGATTGGCTGAGTGCTGTGTGTTTAATCAATTGTTACAGTACCCCCCCAATTCACCAAAAGCTGATCGATTGTAATCGATCGTAATCGAGTGTAATCGTTTGGATTAGAATGCAAAGAATCTGTGGCGATAATCTGCATCGCCGACGGCGCGGTTATCTCTTCGCACGTGAAGTGTCATGCTTTCGCCTCTTTAGCTCGTCTTGATCGTCGCGCTCAGGCGCGCGTTTGGTGCTTCGCTTCTTCTTCGATTGCTCGTCGAGGTTCATCGGTTGCGCGTCGATTTCTGCTTTTTCTCGGCGCCTGGGCGATGGTCGTGGCACATCGACGCGTCCTTTGCGCCTTTTCGGTACCGGCTCCGCCGCGGAGTCCGATTGCCGCTTCTTCGCTGGCGTTGGTGCCGTCTTCCCGACCTTCGCTGCTGACGTCGGTGTTGATGTTGCGGGCTCTTGCTCGCCTTCTGCTGCTTCCGGCAGAACGAGCACCACGTTCTCTCGCTTCGCCTGTCTCGGCGCTGGCGCGGGGCTCTCCGGCTCCGCCTTCCTCTTCTTCGTCGTTGATTCTTCAGCTCTCGCCACGGCCGCCCGGTGGTGCCCCTTCCGACAGCACAGTTTGGGCCTTCGACTCCGCAAATCCGCGAGCCGGCTGCAATGCGCACACGTCGGCATGCCATGATCAAGGCACCGGTGGTGTCCGTTGCGGCAGCACTCCGCGATCGTCTTGCACGTCGCGCATTGCGTCAGGCGGTGCTGCGCGCAGAACTTCACCGCAAGGCCGTCGTCTTCCTTGTGGTGGGCCTTACAGCACCACGCCACCGACTTGCCCCGGCGCTTGCAGACGTCGCACTTCACCTTTTGGTGCTCGTGGCACACCCGCTCACCCCACTTTTCGTGTCGGGGAACCCCTTCCGGCACGTACCACGGATCCCCTCCGACGACTGCCGACTTCTTGCCTTTCTTCTTCTCCGTAGCGTCGTTGAACACCGCCCATCTCGCCGCACGCTCCGCCCTTCCACCTCCGTACGTCGGGAAAAGATCCATCCCCCACGCCTCGCCGTTGAATCCGTGCCGAGCCGTCGTCAGCTGCGTCTCGAGCACTTCCATCGTCTCCGTACCACCACGGAAGATTGGCCTCATCTCGTACCCCGTGAGGCACGGCGGGGCTCCCACCGTTCTCAGCGACCCTATCGTCCCCAGTTTCCTTCCCGGCAGAGGCGGTTCGTCGCCGTTCCGCTCCAGCGCATCCCCGACGGTCTTCAAAAGCCTTGCGAGTACCCTCGCACGCATGCTCAACGGTGTCCCGTCCGTCGTTGCTACGACACTGCCTGGAAGGTCCAATCCGGTGTATACTTCAAAGTCGATGGCGAGCTCTGCCGTCGAGACGTCACCCGCCACCGACCAGCACATCCCATCCAGCCAATACTGCAGCGCCCGGAACCACCTCTCTCCCCCGACCGCCGCGAAGGTCCCCGGTCCAGCGATCGCTTCGAAATTCAGCCGGCGCGGGGGGCAGTCGTCAGGGTGCAGTTGTCTCCAGGGGTGGCCGACCGCCCGGTCTCTTCCGTCTCTCTCCAGCCGTCGTCTCTCGTGCATGACCTCCGCCATGAACGTGTGCAGCACTTCGATGCTGACTCGACTTCCCTTCGGCAGAATCCCGTGTTCTTGCAGGCAGGGGGGCCAAGTCGAGCGATCCGCGCCAACAATTTCGGCATATTGGTGTTGCCCTCGGATTCGTTCGTACGCCCGGCACTGCCACCAAATGTGGCCCAGAGTTTCTTCCGTCGCCTCGTCACAGCGTCTGCACAGCCCGTCACCTCCCCACAGCTTGGCAGCATGTGATTCCGTCATCACCGACCCAGCTACGACCTCGGCAACGTCCCGCGCGGCCGTCAGCGTTGTCGACGCCTTCAGCCCGTAGGCATTCGTCGCGTTGAAGTCTACACCTGCCCGTACCCCTCCGAAGTCTGTGCGCCTCTTCTCAAGCTCCCCGAGTCGCCAGCCGTGAATCGCCTTTCTCAGGGTGTGCCCTCGCTCCCCCTTGCTTTGCCGTACCAGCCTCAGCACATTCCCTGCCCCGTCCTCGGCGTCGTCGAAATCTTCCGTCCATCGTATACCGAGCTTTTTTGCATGCTCGGCCGCAATACCGACCGGTCCCCACGCGCGGACTCTGCTGCCATACGCCCGTCGAACTGTTGCGACGCGGGCCCTCCACGCCGGCCTTTTTCGGCACACTTCTGCGATCATGCCGAGTGACCGATACGGCAGCACTGCGTATGGGTCGAGTAAGTGGGCCTTGTTGAGAATGCCCAACACGGCCTCCTGCGCCCTATGCATCCTCACCGGGTCCCAGACGCCTCTGAGCAGTGCTGCGGTGAACTTCCCCAGCCCTCGCACCGTCGGGAGCGCGAACTCGGAGCCGTATGTCGCCGCCGGTAGAACCGCCATCGCCGCTAGCCCCGACCTCTGCGCCCTCGAGATCGGTAAGGCACCCAACCGTTCGGCCTCCTCTGCACGCTGGTCGTAGCGCAGGTCCGTTGTTCTTCGTGTCCGCTTCGTGCCGACTAGACACCCTACGATGGTGAGCTCCTCCTTCGTCGCGATTAGTGCGCCGCCTACCCGCAACTTCGCTTCATACCCCTTCGGCGTCCCAAAAGCAAACGTCTTCGGTATCCCGATCGACATGCCGGTGTTCGAACAAAATCTGTCGACTTCCACCAAGGCGTCCTGCAAGCAGGCTTCCCTGAGACGCGACAGGAGGGTGAGGTCGTCCGCGAAGGATTCGCTCGTCACCCCCCCCACGTCGTCCACTCTGCGCACCACGATGGACAGCAGCGCGTTGATGAGGATCACGCTCAGGGGGCAGCCCTGCAGTATCCCATTGGTGGTGAAGAAGACACCTCCCACTCCCATGTGCAGCTTGTACCGCCTCCGTAGTCGCGCGTAAATGTCGCGCAGCGGCCCGAGGATTCTCTCATGGAGGCCCAGCTCCCCCACCAGCTTCAACACGATGTCTCGCGGCACCTTGTCAAAACACTTGGCAAAGTCTAAGGCCACGCCGTATAGCTCCTTACCCGTCAAGAGCGCTTCTTCGATCTGCGAGGCGATTTCGAATACCACGTCCACGGTCCCGTGTTTGGGCCTGAATCCGTGCTGGCTATCCGCTATCCATTTCTCCTGCCACTGGACGACGTCCCTGAGCCGCGTACTCGCCCACAAGCGATAGATCGCACTTGTGACGGTGATCGGCCGCAACGCCAGCGGGTCAAGAGTTTCGTCCTTCGGGATCAATGTGACCGCGGCTTCCAACAACGCGTCTGGCCACGTTCCGGTCGCTTCTATCGCGTTGAACACCGCTGCCAGGGCGTTCAGTAGCGGCAATGGCAGCTTCTTCAGCTCCGCTGTGTCCCATCCGTCCACACCTGGGACACCGCCATCCCTCTTCTTTCCAAGAACGCTTTTCAGATCCTCGCCCGTCAAATCTCGGCATTCCATCGGACGATGTTCGATATATTCCGCATACTCCGTCCGGAACGCTTCATAACTCGGCTCCTGTTTGCCCTCGTACATCCGGTTAACCGGCGCCCACTCCTTCTGCAACGCCGCATCGATCTGCCGTGCGTTCGCCGTGTACTGCCCCTCCACCTTCAGCGCCACCAAGCCATCCGCCCTCTTCTTCCTGCACCACGGTAGCAACTGGCGCAGTGGAGGTTTTGCATCTTGTTCTCCAGCTGTGCAATCCTCCCTTTACGCGCTTGTGCCGTCAGTGTACGGCTTCTCGCTTCCAGCTTCTGCCTGACGGTCTGGGCGACGCTCAAGTCCGGTGGACGCCGCGGCAAATTGCGCACCTTCGGTAATTGTCCGGCCATAGAATCCAGACCAGACACCACGTTCTGCCACGTCTTCTCCAGCGACCTCGGCATGCACCCAGGTCCTTCCCCATTCAGAGCTTGCAACCCTCGGATATACGCGTCGAGGCCGTTCATCGCCTTCCGGACTCTGCTCGAGGCATATGTGTCTGCGCCCGTCCCGGTGTCCGTCGCAGATGCAATTCGCACCCTTTTGGGCACCCTCGTCTCACCTCTTCCTCGATAGGCGGCAACGGGCCCGTCGAGCAGCCCCTGTTCCTCTGCCAGCTCGATCAGAAACTGCTCGCACGCCTTCGTCGCCGACAGCCAGAGTGCTTCCACGTTCCCTGGTGCCGCATCGCCGAAGCGATTCTTCACCAACAACTCTTCCGCTCTTGCCGCTGCTCGCCCCTCGTCCACCTTGCTCATTTGCCGCAGTGACCTCGGCATCCGAAACCTCTCACACGTGTCTGCGAACGCGGCGATGTCCAACTCCACCGTTACCATCTTGTGACTGGGCACCCGCTGCCCCTCTCCGTCCACGACGACGGTGGTCTCGCTCGCTACCAGTGCCTGCATCGCGACGTCGTTCAACAAGATGTGGTCGATGCGTGTGCCTCGCGTGCCTGCCTTCTCGTACGTCTTCGGGGCACCGCCAGCGGAGCAGATTTCCGCGGCGTCGTACCATCCCGACCGCAGCATGCTCGACATCGCCGCCGACGACGAGGGTTCTGCATTGAAATCCCCGGCCACAACCACTGGCACCCGCCCGAGACTTGATGCTTCCCGGTGTACCTCCGCAATGATCCTCTCCCTCTCCGACGCAGCCTTGTCCCCAGAATTCGCGTATAGAGTGAATATGTGCAAGAACTGGCTCCCTTTTCCAAGTCCAACGGCCACGTGCACCCATCTTCGGCTCAGTGATGGCTTCCCGACCACGAAGGCCGGCGTCGGTTTCTTCGCAAAAACTGCGACACCCGCTCCGCCGGCTTCCGCAACCCACGGTGATGCTTTACCCTGCCGGTCAAGCCGTTCCCGACACGGTTCCCCCCACAGCGACTTCCAGCTTTGGCTGACGCCGTCCTCGAATTCCCTCTGACCCCAATCGGTCAAGAGCGTCTCCTGTACCGCCAGAATGTCTACCGCGGCACAGTCCAAGAAGTGCGCCCTTCCACTCAATGAGGTCATGTTGAGCGTTCCAAATCTCAGTGTTTTCCCTTCCTCTCGTTGCAACACTCCGCCATCCCACTTCGGTGGCACCTTCCGTGACTCGGCGCTCGCTCTTTCATCCGCCGCGACCCTCCCCGCGTCTTCAATGCGCAATGCCACAGTTTCCACCGTGTCTGTACGTCGCGCCAGCTCTGCCATAGCGCTGCCCGGGAGTAGGAGTCGGTCGTAGTGTTCCGGCACATACGTGATTACCGCCTGCTCCCCTGTAGCGCCCGCGCGAGGTGCGTATCGTCGCAGGATGTGCGGTCTCCTGCTGTCCAGTACCCAGATTGTCGTCCCGGTGACCGTTGCGGCTGCCGTCAGCGTCATCTCGTCCCCGTACTCGTACGGTCCCCGCATCGCCTCCACGTATACGTCCCAGCTGCCGTACCTTTCGGACGGCGCGAAGTGGGCCTCGAACGTCGGGTCCTCCAACATCGCGTCCACAACACGCGCACGAAGCCCCCCTACCGACCATCCCGGCAGCCCGGCCACGACCGCTGCGAACTGGCAGGCACCGTCCCCAGGGATCTCCTGCATACTCGCTCCCATCGCGTCCGCCGCTTCCTTCAACCGAGACCCCAGCGCTTCGAGCGTCTTTCCTCCGCCACGCATCTCGTCGTTCGTCAGTCACGAACGCTTCGCCGACGCCGGTTGGTGCGCTTTCTTCGTCTTCGCCGATGGTGACTTCCCCGGCGTCCCCAGCGGACGCTTCGGTTGCGTCATGTGGACGTCTTCAGACGGAGCCTCGACCCGTCCCGTCCTCTGCTTCGTCGGTGTGGCGACGGGCGTCTTCGGCGCCTTCTTCTTGATCGGGGTTCGGTCTACGGGCATCGCCGGGGGTGTCTTCGGCCTCATCGTCGTCTCCCTCCGGGGACCTCGTCACGTACCCCTTCTCCGCGCCGTCAACTCGGCACACCACGTCCGTCCGCCTGCTGCCCTCCAGAGCCGCCACCGTGACCACCGCCGAGCCCTCTGGCATCCCTTCACGTCGTATCCTGCGTGCGCTCGCCATGGGCGCGAATGCCACCGTCGCTTCCGCCAACTCGGTGTGGTCAACCACCGGCACTCCCCAATCTTCCTGCCTCAACTCTATCTTCGCCTTCCTTGCACCTTCGACTGCCTTCTCGCCTTCTTGTACTTTCTCTTCCATCGCGCGCGCGGCCGTCGGTTTCCTACCCGACACCTCTATCCAGCCTCCGTTGCGCTTCTTCTTCTTTTTGCCCTGTTTTCCACCCGACTCCACGTCAGTGACCATACTCCGGGTGCCAACTAAGTGCGTGTTGATAACCCTGAGGAGAAAAAGAGGGGAGTGTCGGTGTCTGCTCCGCAATCCCCGGTTGCGCGGCGAGAACTGCCTGTGTCAGCACAAGTAGTGCATGAGAATGCTCCTGCCTGCAGTGCAGGTAACCCGAGCAATCTCAGCTCGCAGAGCTGAGAAGCCAGCCCGCAGTGCTGTGAACCTCGGCCTGCTGAGCTGAGAAGGTAGCCCGCAGTGCTGCGAGCAGTGCTTCAGCCCGCAGTGCTCAGTTGGCAGCCCGCAGTGCTACAACATCGCAAGCAGCCCGAACAGCGGTTGATTCCTTAGGCAAAAAAACTTGCCCGCCCCCAGGGGGCCCTCGTGGCAATCCGGAAAACTCTCGTGCAAGAAAACAACTTTTCTCTCGGGCAAAAAATAGCCCTTTCTGTGTTTCTGATAACAAGAACCTTCGTCCTCAGTTTAACAATGACAGCATCTGCTGTCATCAAGGAAGCATATTCCGAGTCTAGAGGTTTGGTAGATTTGAAATTTCAAATTTAGCTCTCTAGCGAGCTATCCCACTTCTGGGGCAGGCCGTGGGGTACGCCCACCCCGGACATTTCTCTACCGTTTTTTTTTGTGTTAACAATGCATTGTTGGTACTCAAAATTAGTAGTTGGCAGCGTTCTACATGAAACTTACCAAAGCAGGTGAGTTCCGCTTGTGCGCACATTGAATTACCTCCCTCGAGATGGGTCACTCGGAGCCGTGGTTCCCTTCTCATTCCGCTAATTTAACGTATGTTTAATGCGCTCTTCCGACAAACAGTTCTCTAACGGTTACGGCCCTTTACTGGCCCACCAAGCTATGGGACAGAGCCGACCGGCGAAGTCTCCCTGCGAGGCTGCGCGTGCGAGCCGTGGCCAAACGGTGGCGGCTTGCGCGGCGGCAACAACCACGACAGTTGTCCGACACTCTAAGCACTGGCGGGCGCAACAGCTTGCGAATGCTGGCCGTCGGGGCCGCTCACCTTGCATGTCTAGTGGGATTCACCCAATGGCACGTATCCCAATGGACCTTGGCGTGAGAACGAACGAAAGGAGCGCCGCAGATGCCCTGCGTCTTCTCTTTCCTCCTCTCACGGCTCAGGCGACGCGGAAGAGCCTACCAGGCCGGACAGACTGCCCCCGAGCACATCCGCGATCGCTTCGTCGACGATCCGTTGTTCTCCGTCCCTTCTCTTGGGTCGTAGACCCTTAGATTGAATATCCGCCCAGGCATGGTTGAGCCGGCTGGGAAGGTCAGAGAGGTTGTCCTCCCCCGGTACCCTCTCGAACCTAGCTAGACGCTCCCAGAACGCATGAACCGGAAGAAGAAGCTCTTTAGCCTTTGTCCGCCCTTGTATCAGGCTGCCCAGCACGATGCTGTTGTCAACCCAGACTGAGACGGTGAAGTCGAATCTGTCATTGAACCACAGGGAGAACGCAACCGAGACCGCAGCAAACTCGAGGTGGTGGATCTGCAGCTCTGAGCCCGCCGGGGGGACAGGATGCGCGAAGTATTCGACCGCGGTAGGAAAGCCATCTACGACCGTAGCTAAGACCGCGCCAAGACCGAAGAGGCAGACATCGGTGAAGAGGACATATCTGGTGCCTACGCCGGGCTGCACTAGACGAAGGGGCACAGATCTTCTGAAACACAACTCTCCTGCGGCCAGCGTGCTTGCCCACCATCTCACGGATGCTCGAAGATCGACACCTAACTTGAACCCTGCAAAAGTCGATGACGCATTGGAGCGCCTGTAGATCGGCTGGAGTGGCACGCGGCCAATCCTGCCGAAGAGCGCCGAAGTCGCGAAGGCGAGCTTACCTGCCAACGACGCAGCCTCCCCCGGCGACAAGGAATCGCGGCTCAGGATTCCCTCCAGCATGTGAATGAGACCCTGCCTCCTGGGCCCTGAGATTCCGACCTCACTGCTTCCGTTTTGATGGTAAACATCAAGCCGAGATGGCGAAAGTAGTTGTTTGCCGACGTCTTCTCCTCGTTGAATGACGTCCGAAGAATGTCCTGGAGAAGTTCCAGGACGTCAGTCAGCGCCCGATCGTCCGAGGCCAGGGTCGGGGCGGCGAAGTCGTCGTAATACTGGCACAACGGAAGCCGGAGCCCGCGGCGGACCAACCTCGCCAGGATCCTTGCGAAAGCGTTGTAGTGCACAACAGCCGCTGTCTCGCCGAAGGATAGCCGCTCCATCCGGAAGTACGCCACCTCACCATCCTCAGGGTTCTCCACGACGACGCACCTGCACAGCCTGTCGTTCCTGGCGCGCAACTGGCGGTACGCGTCCTTGTGGTCCAGACCCACAGACCGGAACGTGGCGGCGGGGTCGTCCGAAAGCCACCCGCCTGGCCACCTCCACGTACACATCCGTCGTGTCCAACTTCACCGGCGTCGACATGTGGACGGACTTGTTCACCAGTGCCATGCGACCATCGTCGCAGGCCCGCTCCTTGATGCGGGAGCCCTCGTCGTCAAACTTCACTTGGCGAATCAGGAACCTCCTGAGATAGACGGCGTTAGCTGGGGGACGAACCGCTACCATATAACCGGCAGCAACCTCCTTCTGCACGGAGCGCCATATCGCCAGCCTGTTATCCTTGGAGTCGGAACGGATGGCCCGCACCGACCTCGCTAGAACGTCGCCCAGACGCCGGACCAACTCCTCCTCTGTCATCTCAGGTGCCCCGGGGGGTCCCGGAGTGTAGAGCCCTCCGTACCCGACCACGCCTGACATGGGGCAACCCGTCTTCAGGTGGAACAGGAGATCGTCAGCGCCTGAGATGCGCAGGTCGCGAAGCATCTCGCCGAGTAGTTCGACGTGACAAGGATCTCCTTCGTGGGGCGACAGCTCGTCAGACCTCTTCCTCCAGCGAGCCAAGAACTGTGAGCGCATACGCTGCGCCTCATGAACCGGTGTTGCCGAGGAACAACTGATTGCGGCCTCCACTTCGCCATCGAGCTGGGGCATCTCCTTCACCGCTGGCATGGCGTCGAGAGCTTTCTCGGTGAAGGAGTGCCTCTTCAGAACATCCTGAATCTCGCCGGGCGACAGACGGCTGCGTGATGGTGGGATTCCGAAGACGCCCTCTTGCTGATTAACAGACGCGGCAGAGCCGAGTCGGGTATGGTACCGATGACTCGGTTGATGGTGGTGTGATGGTGGAATTCCGAAGACGCCCTCTTGCTGACTAACAGACACGGCAGAGCCGAGTCGGGTATGGTACCGATGACTCGGCTGATGGTGATGACTTGATTCCTTGATAAGAATGGCCGGGGTCGGTTGATAGGCGTGGGGCAGGGGAAGGCGAAGATGTCATGTCACTTGGGAGTCAATTGCCCGTCTTAGACCTCTTCAGTAAAGCATCTTCTTCGGGCCTTGAGCCGTTCCGCTTACGATCATGCCCGCGGGCTTGGTCCCTCGGCTGAGCTGCCGGTCGTGATCGGGACGGTCCGAGTCGAGCAGTAAGAAGGGACTTGCGTTCTTGCTGTGCTTGGGGAAGGCCCGGGCGCTCCGGAGTCCGCTGCCATCCGACCCGCCTTGCAGCGCCGAAACCCTGCCTTCCCAGAACTGCCCGAGCGACATCATTGACATTCCCTCCTTCCTGGTAGGAATCTGAAGCCATACCTCGCAACGGCCGCCTTGTGTGAAGTCCCCGGAGAAACTCAGCCGGTTCATACAGAGATAAAAAGACACCTCAACACCTGGGCACAATACCTGGAAGCAGAGCCGCGCCTAGGCTCGGGCGCAGGAGCAGGCCAAAAGAGACCACAATCAACCTGGAGGCCCGACTAAAGGAAGCAGGCCAAAAGAGACCACAATCAATCCTATTAGCCAGATCCCGTGGGATCTCGTCAGGAGCAGGCCAAAAGAGACCACAATCAACCTGGGAGCCGGCGTGTGCGGGCTTGGGCACAGGAGCAGGCCAAAAGAGACCACAATCAACCTGGAGGCCCGACTAATGGAAACAGGCCAAAAGAGACCACAATCAATCCTATTAGCCAGATCCCGTGGGATCCCCTCATCCAATCGCGTGTTCGACGCTGTTTCGCAATAACGAGGTCAGTTCCGGAAAGCGACAGTTCCCGAAATGAACCAAACTAGGTAAGAAAAGATTCAGCGTTCCTGTTTGGTAAATTTCGTTCCCTGCCGGGGCTTTACACGAAATTAGCTGACAATAAACTACCAAACAAAAAAGGAAACGCAAAATGTCCGCACCCACCAAGGAACTGGACCTGGCCCAGGTGAAGTGGAAAGACGTCCCCGTTCCCGATGAGGCTATCGGACCGAATAGAACGCGTTCCGCTAGTGCGCACAAACAAAAGAAAGCGCCATACTATTTTTTTTGGCATTTTTGAGAATTCACAATTCGTCGGAATTTTTTTTTTTTTTTTTTGTTCGGGCCACCAGCAGGGGACTTTAAAAGTTTGGGGTCCGAGCCAAAAACCCGGTTTGAGCCAAAAAACCGGTTTGGTTATGTAGGTCGGTGTATCACACTTGCATGCGGTGCTGCATCACGAGCGGGCTACTTTCTGCACTCTGTGTGGAGTTTTCCGCACTCTAGGCACTCTCGGTTTCCATGATCCACATGAAGGAAGCAAAAAGAAGCACTGTGTTGGTCAGAAAAGCACATTTTTCTTTCAGAACAAAAGGTTGCAATAAGAAATGACAAAAAGGCGGAGACGTAAAGAAACACCAGCTTCATACACCAGCTACTCTGTTTGTGTGTGTACAGAGACAAAAGTTCGATTGTCCAAAGCGCGTACGCGCACCAAGGCCTCCTTGTATGTTTTGAACGAGCAGTAACGGGTTGTTCGTGATCTTCCGTCCTCGTCGGGGTTTGCGGAGTGAGCCCTGAATGCCTCAACAACACACTCGAGGTCCTCGTCTTCCATCCCTTTGTCGTGGGAGAACGGTACTTCCAAGGTGGTGAACATTATGTCCTCCAATGTATCGTCGTACAGAGTGGCACGGAGACGGCTCTTGACAAGCTTCAGGAGCGAAAACAGCCTCTCTACACCGGCAGTCCCGATGGGAACTGTTGCTGCAATCAGCAGAAACTGTGTCGAAACTGGGTACAGTGATCTGAGGTATGCGTCACCCAGAACGTTTGCAAGGACCTGATTGAAGTCGGTCCATCCCCGTGCCTGGATCAATGCAATCAGATCCTGTAGCTCGTCGTTAACGTCGTGTGCATTAGGCACGAGCGGAGACGTGGCGACGTACGCAACTTCATCCATGGAGAGACTCTGGGCTACTTTTAAGTGGTTCGCAAGCGGGGCGATCTTGTGAGGCGCCTTGGGGGCATACTACCGTGATGAGCCCCCCACTCCCCCCCACTCCCCGTTTTTCCCCCTTTTTAGGTTAAGCTGTTTTTTGAGGGCTTATTTGTACGCTATTACAGGCAGGTACGTTCATTACTACTATAGTACTACTACACAGTGAAGGTGGTAAAACTTTGAAATCGGTCTATAAGATTTTTTTTTTTCCCCTCAAAAACTCAAACCGGTTTATTCGGTTTGTCAAACCGATAAACCGGTATTTTAAAGTCCCCTGCACCAGGGCACCTTACTCCACTCCTCTGAGGTCCCCTGATGGGGATGGTTGGGAGACCATACAATCAAGTATGGAAGCCATCCTTTACTGCGGAGCAATTTCCGCTAGCAGTACAATTACTGTGTGAACTAGAGCTTTCATCTGGGAGTTCATCCCCAAACGCCTGGAGAAGTTGGCCAGCCAGGGAATCGAACCAGCGACCCTCAGGCTATCAATCTGGCGCCCTGACCGCTATACCAGGTGTGCCAGATCAGGACACTTTCTCGGCGGACAACGGCGTGGCACAGTCGAGTGGACGACCTTCCTGACCTACGGGTGGGAGGTTCGGTTCCCACCGGTGGACTTTTTTCCGGGTCCGTACTCAGCATCAAAGGTTCACCAGGGGCCGTCCGGAGGGGCCCTCCCCCCGATAAGGGCCCCCAACTTGCCATCATCCCGAACTTAGCATCAGGGTGTTCCGGGGGGAGTCCGGGGGGGCCCTCCCCCGGGTACGCGCCCCGAACTTGCTATCATCCCGAACTTAGCACCAGGTCCCGAACTTGCCACCAAACGCCGAGCTTGGCATCACGGGTTCGGGTTTGCACAAACGCCGGACTGGACAAAAAGGTGCGGGTTTGCACAAATGCCGGACTGGGCAAAAAGGTTCGGGTTTGCACCAACGCCGGACTGGACAAAAATGTTCGGGTTTGCACAACCGCCGGACTGGGCAAAAGGTGCAGGTTTGCACCAACGCCAGACTGAGCAAAACGATTCGGGTTGCACAAATGCCGGACTGGCAAAAAGGGTTGGACAAACGCTGGACGGGCAAAAAGGTTCGGGTTTGCACAAACTCCGGACTGGGCAAAACGGTTCGGGTTGCACAAATGCCGGACTGGACAAAAAGGTTCGGGTTTGCAAGGAACTCTCCCCCACCGGAAGCTTGCAGAAGAGCCAGCCTAGATCCGGGACAGGGACAGGGACATGAAAGCTCCATGTCCACCATGCGACTAAAGCAAATTAGTTGTGTAGTGCCCAAACAACCCAAGTACTCTGTACGTTTAGGTGCCTCAAGGATTCTGGTGGTAGTATCCCGTTTCATCTCATAAAATCCTGGTAACAAAATAGTCTTGCAGCGGAGGCGCTGCAATCTGGAAGAACCAGCTGTGGCCGTCCACTGCGCAATGCAAGCGTTTTTGGCAACGACTTCTGTCACGCCCTTGCCCGCCGGCAACTTCACACATGGCGTCTCGTGCACACTCGTTATATTCCGACTGCACGCGTCCGTCCGTCAACAACTCTTCGAACCCGCCTAAAGACCCTTCGCTGTACCGCCTGCCCCCTTTTTGAGTTCGAGATCACAGGTGACGGCTGAGAGAGGGAAAGGTTGTGGCAGTGGGCAGCGCACGGTATTTCTGTAGGGCGCAGATAGCTTGGGAGGCGAGTACATGGGTGTTAGGACCACCCTTAGCGAGTCTAGAGGTAACCATTTGCTCAGTCCGGCGTTTGCGCAAACCCGAACCTTTTGCACAGTCCGGCGTTTTTGCCCAGTCCGGCGTTTGTGTGCTTACGCATGTTCGGTCCTTTTCGATGCCGTGTCGGTAGCAAAAGCGGTTTCATTCCATCTGCACCCTGGGTTCAGGCAATCGCGCGATACAAGAAACGTGAAAGATGAAATAAAACATGACTGAAGTTCAGCAAGGTGCCTCCCTGCACGCAGCCGTGGGCGGTTGGCTTTCCCCTTTCGATCTTCTTTTGCGTCAACTGCAGAATGGCACAACTCAGAGACTTTTTGGTTGGATGTGGGACACCGGGACTCAGGGGAACTCGATCAACAAATGTCCAAGTAGAGAATACTGGTGGAAAATGCTGCAAGACAAGGCTGCAGCAACTGCTGTTATTATCCCTTCGTCAGTACGGCAAACGTCTTTCAGAGTTTGTTGGTGTGGAAGCCGATCTGTGGTTCTCCCTTTTGGGGGTTTTGTTCATTTCCTGCAACACTGTCGGAATGCGACTAGGAATGCGCGGGCTGTGGTGTGATCGGAAGCTAGCTGTGCCATGCCGGGAGGTGATGACTCCCTGTGTGGCGGGGTTCGGCTCAATGCTATCCCCCGAGTGACCGTATCTGCTGGAGCTAGCACGCGGCCTTCCAACCTCACCTGCCCAACTGCCAGGGACAGGGCTAAATGGCTGGGCATACGCCGGGTGGTTGTAAAACCCGAACGATTCGGTTAATGATGATGCGGTTCTCAGGCCAACCTTTGGCTGCAAGCGAGATACAGGAGACGGAATGCTGGGTGCATGCAATGGGCATGGCCTTCTGTTCTGGAAAAAGGTCGAAATCACCCGGCCATTTGGAACATCATGCGGAGACAACGATTTGACAGGCGTTGGCTTCTCAGTTTCGTCAGTTTCCTCTGAGTTCGTCCCGGTAGGCAGCTGTGAATGTTTCTTGATGCGGCAATGAAAAGTGAATGCAGTGTCTGCTCTGAATTGCTGTAGACATTATGGTGGTCTTGGATCTATGGTCAGGGCTGCCCACAGGATCGACAGCTGGTGACCGCTGCTGGACTCCTTACAGTAAAACGAGAAGAGTAGTAGGTATGTGTCGTCTGCCAAAGCAGCCGGAGACAGCAGGCGCAGGGGGCAGGTCTTGCTTTGCTTTCTCTTCTTCATGGAGACCCGCCGCAATCCCGACTGTCCAATCACGGTCGAGAAGGGTTTGCGCCTATTGTGATGAGATGGTTGACCAGGCCCCCACGAAGCCTTGACACAACACGGCTACAACACGAGGATGCAGCCCTGCTTAGGTGTGCACTCAGCCATCAGGCGATTGGCTGCTAAGCGTCCCCCGACCGGTCGATTTGCCCCTTTTGGCCCTCTATTCGCCGGGCGGTGCTGTCAGCACTTGTTCCGCGTTGCATCAAGTACATGATGCTGGCTGTTGGGGGATCGGCGACCGCGACTCAATGAAGGTGCGGTCAACAGTGTCGTTTGGGAAATCGGTAGCCACTTGACCCATAGGCCCGTGGCTCTGCACTACCGCCGAACACGTGAAGCTTGCCTTCGTGCAGCAGGCTTTCCCCGGTACACTCGTGCTCACATTGAAGGGAGGTGTCGCTGCTCGCCTGCCAGATCCGTCTTGTGACAGGGCATCATCCAGATCTAGCTGCTGCCCCGAGAAAACATGCTCAAACATTACAGAAGAAATCAATGATTGTGGGAGCTGATATACCTGAACAAGGTCAAGCGACACGTCCAAAATTTCGCTTGCTTCACGAAAGTGAGCATACTCCTGCTGTTTTCGTTGTTGGTGCCAAGCCCTGTGACCAGAGAGGCCAACATGAATCCGAGGTACCCTATCACAGGGTGTTGTTGCTAAGGGTTGGAGCTTGTTAAAACGTCAGGGCATCCAACTGATTACAATGTTTCCCCTGGCACAGAAGAATGAAAGGAGAAGGTGTTTGAGCGAATTCTCGGGAGTTCAACCGGTGTGTATTCGGGTAAACCGCCAAGAAAGGAAGGGAAAGTTCTTAGTGAGAACTGCACGCATCCTCCCTTCATGAGACACAATGGCCTCCTTGGTTGCCGCTCCATTTTGGAGGATGTGCTGCAGGTGCTGCCGCCCGGTAGGACCGTGCAATCGTATCGTGGAGTTCAATAAACGACTGGTCAAAACTTGCAATATCTTTTTCCAAAAGCATGGTTCAGTGAAAATCTAAATTCCGTCCATTTCTTCGGCTGGTCAACCGTCCGGATGCATTGGAAACGGCGGCCCGAAACCTTCTGTTTTAAGCCATTCGAGGCCCATACATGTGGGGGTAGTCTCAGCAGCTCTCCGGAAACAGCCTGGCTTTCACCAGCACCATATTGCTCAACTCCGGAGGCACTTGAAAGATTGGGCGAAATCCGCGAAAACCCGGAAAGGCAGCAACGCATCACCACATCAGCGGCGGACCTCCGGCTTGACATACCGGGAATGTTGAGGTATGCTTTCACACCAAGTATCGGTAGTGAACACCGTGTGACGGAACACCGATCTGCCCTGCTGATTTCGGCTCCATCCCAGCATCGAAAGCTCCAGCCCTGGCTAAAGCGATGCGGACACCCCAAACCAGAAGCCTGAAGGAACATACATGTCGAGTCTTGTTTGTAGGGCTACGACTATCGTGCCCAATTTGCAAATCGCCTGCGGGAGCGAGAGGGACACCGACCGAAGAAGCTGATGCAGAGCGAGTCGATGCGGATGGTGCTCGAGACGGGAGCTGATGCGGAGAAAGCAGGCTTGACATAACTCGACGCGTCTCCGGATTCGGGCTTACAATATCTTTCAATACATAGAATGACTTGCTTTCATCTTCTGTGCTGATTGCAGCCGCTAGCTCTGGTACTCCCAAGGCTACCTTCATTTGCTTCTGCGCAATGGGCACACGACGCTTTGTTGGTTTCTCAAGCTTGCCTCCGAGGTGCGAGAACAGCTGACTTTTCTCGCTCAGTGCCTTTCGAAGGTTTCGTTGTAACCCGTGAGCTGGCTGGTTGCACTGGAAGCACCACAACCGATCCCACGGAATTTGCTGCAGTTTGTACTCGCCTGCTATGCTTCTGAGGGCTTTGATGAGAGGGCTTTGCTCTAGGACAGAATCTACTAGATGATTAGGTAGGCCATGTGCGGGAGTGTCACACTCATCACACCAAAGGCCCTCTAAAGGCAGAGTGTATATCCTACCGCGTCGCTCTTCCGGAGAGTCTGGCCGGCAAAAAGATCGATTCTTGCTGCTTACACTTAGCGGGGATGGTGAAGGAGCAATTTCCAGGTACGAGCCGACATTGATGGGTGACACCTTTTTCGAACTCTGCGTGGCCTTCGGGGTGGGAATGCCTAATGAATCAGCTATTGCAACAGATTCGTTGTCTTCGGAACACAGCAGGGGCTGTACGAGAGGTGTCTCTCTTCCGAGGAGTTCGTCAACAGATGCCGTGCTCCGCTGCACGCTTTCGACAGCGAGCTTGAAGGACATACACTGATGTCCCCAAAGACTTATCGTCGAGCGATGCGAGACATTTCTGGACAGGCACTGGTCCAGCCCTTTTAGTTTAATCCTCGTGTACAACTTTCTTTCGAAGGTTTGCGTGCCTGAATTGATGAAATTCAAAGAGCCGAATTCTAATGTCTTTGCCGTGTTTGAGCTGGGTAACGATGTTGACTACTGTACTGTCTTCACAATTTCCGGACTTCCACTAAAACTCACGCAGTTTCGGAAACGAAAGTCTCGCCCGATGATTCTGTTATATCGGGTACACGGGCTTCCTTTTTTTGATACGGAAAGCTAAAACAACCTCTCCTCTCAATCAGCTTCGAACTTTTCGTGTGTTGTCAAGGTGTGGCTGAGCGACCTAGTCAGCTGCATGCAGAAGAATTTCGGAGTCAACAAACAAATAATCGGTGTCAGGAAGTAGTCTGGAATGGCCTACCCTGCGGTGGCCTACCTGCGATGAACGACGAGGTCAACGGAATGGTAGGACAATTGTTGACGACACATAAAAGAAATGAAGGAACGTGGGCATTCGACAAACAAACACACAAAACAGGGGTATTCACAGCACGGCGAACAACAGGATTCCTTCTACACTTGCTGGTAAAGCTAGGATGCTAAGTTCATCGTAACTCTTGTTTACCTCCGTTTCGTTCTACTTCAGAGCCGTCACGGGTTCGGCTACAATTATTAAACTGGAAACCTACCCACCGGTCCCAATTTGGGACTGATGCAAAGCAACATGAGTACATCACTTAGCCCACCATGCTACCCCGGCCTACAAGTGCGTGACTGTCAGCATCTTGTTGCAGTCTATTGCTACAGATTCTCTCTAAATTCAGCACTTCAGGCGCAACATCAGAATTCGGTGGACTGGTGCGTTGGATGGTCCTAGCATTTTTCCTTGTCTAATTGGCATAATACACTCCGGCCTCCTCCTAGTCGAACATAGTTTCATCGGACTCTGACTCTCTTTCGCGGGGAGGTGACGTACTGTTGAACGAGTGTGGGCGGCACATGCCGTCCTTCAGGGCGGCCATCCAAGCAGAGCGAGCAACAGATGTGGGGGCTGAGAAGCGGATTGTTCTCGGCGGACGAGGTATCCGTGATGAAGGTGTCGGGGACCGCTCAGCTGCACCTGATCGGCTTCGCGCAGGCGATTGCGACATGTCATCTCGAGGTGGGAGTACAAGAGAAAACCCAAAGGATTGCGCGCCTCCAGGGGGAGCTGACAGAGAGCCAGTGCTAAACAACGATTTCATCCTGTCGTCGTACTCGACAGCCAGAAGTGCTGACGTCTTGAGCAGCACGCGGGGGCACGGATCCTGCGGTGTGGTGCCACAGTGCAAAATGCCGTCAATTGATGCAAAGTACCGTTTGATCCACACAGCATCGGCACCCCCCCGAGCCATGAAGAGCCAGCCCTGATGCCTGATTTCGCCATGCATGACGTGAAAAGCATTTGACACAACACGGGCTGTAGGACTGCGGTTTGGCGTCCGCGATCGGACAGATTCAGAAGCATAGCTCGGTGTGCGAGGAGGCGTCTTGTTGTCTGCAGCAACGGGCCGCCGTCTTGGGTGTGAATCGCTATTGCTAAATTTAGACAGGCGCCGACCATCTGGATTTTTCTGGTTCGGTGTTCCGATGCTGCCAAC
This sequence comes from Diplonema papillatum, assembly GCA_030068145.1. Taxonomy (NCBI): domain Eukaryota; phylum Euglenozoa; class Diplonemea; order Diplonemida; family Diplonemidae; genus Diplonema; species Diplonema papillatum. The sequence continues at coordinate 36,008 of JAPJBO010001120.1, read as the reverse complement.
AGAGTCGAGAGCCCGGATGCTACCGAGGCGCCAAGCCCAGACCAATGCTATTTGCATGAGGATTTCGCGTCCTCTCCACGTGTCCTCTTCGAGTGCTTTCCGGTCTGTAAACTCTTCAAGCTGCAAGGACTCAAAGGCTTCGGTGTGTTCCATCTGCTGCGGGGCGATCATTGCTTCTACCATAGTTTGACACTGAACAACTTCTTCATGTATCCGTTTCTCCGCCTCTGTGACCTGCACCGACGAGTCACCATCGGCTTTTTCATGAAGTGAGTGTCCTGCGTGATCTTTGCTCGGGTCAGCAGCAACCTTTTCTGCATCGCTTGGTGACCCTGTATTGTCAGGATCATCCAGAGCCTCAGCATCGTTCACAGTACTTCCACTTATCCTCCGAGCGGAGGGGTCGGCAGGTGGCTCTAGAATTGACAAACCGGGAGGCGGTAGAGCGACTGTGCTTGCACGTCTCATCGGGACTTGCCCTTCCCCTGCGGAAACTGTGTCCTTCTGTGCTGCGCGGCCTCCGAGAGGTGGTAGTTCGGTATCTGGTTCTTGCGCTGGTGGTATTTCGCACGATCGCAACGGGGTATGGACGAAGCTGCTGGCCGGAGAGAACATGGGGGAAAACTGCCCGGTGTCTGCAGTAAGCCTAGGCACAGGCTTTTCGGATCCTTGAGCAGGCTTTGATTTCTCATCGCAATCCTTTTGAACCTCATTCTGCAGTGATTGGCCGGCGGTTATAACAACGAAGGCGTCGCTGTGCGCTTTCATTTCGACTTCCCTCAGCTGCTGGTGGTGAATCCTTGCTTGTACTTGGAGCAGGGTTCCCTGAAAATAGGTGCGCTCTTCCAACTCTTGAATGATGATTCTCTGGCGATCAACCAACTCGTTGGCAAAAAATGAGAAGAAGGGGGAGGTGACGGCTTGATGAGCTCTTTGCGTAATGTCACTGAAAACCGGTACAGCTCCCGGAAAGGCAATGCGGGATGGAGCATGTGATGTGGAGCCCAAAGGCGACGTGCCTTCAGCCGGATAGTAATTCGCATGGCCGTCAATTTCTGGCATGACACCACTCCGCCACAAAATCGATCCATCTTCGTCAGATCCAGCGCTGAACTGCTTGTGGAGATCGTAGTTCCCAACACCCGATGCTGAATGATAACTTGGCGGTAATTGCACTGTGTCTGCTGCACGTGGCAAGCCTGGTCGCGCATCCACATTCGTAGTGACGACGTGGGGGTGTAGAGAAGACTGTGCTGGCATGGCAGCATCAGGTAATGGAGTGGTGTCAGTGTTGACAGAATGCCTTGTGTCACGAACACGAGAGGGTGAAGTACTCGTCGCTGGAGTGCTGTTGATACCTTGGCGCGCATCTAATCGCGGTGATTGTTCTGCAGATACGAGCGATGATGCAGAAGTACCAGCGAAGTGGCGAGGGGATACCGATGGGCGCCCACCATCCGGCGAGCAGGCCACGGTTGTCGGCGGTTGTGAAGCCGGTAGCGAGAAATCAGAGAGTGCTTCACTCAGTCTTTGGGCTCGCTTTTCATCATCCGCATCTGTGCGGCCGAGCAACGAGCCTCTTTTGCCACCCGGATTCTGAGCGGGCATACCCGCCGGCGACCCTTCTGCACTTCGAAGTGGGGGAGACCCGCTTGGTGGGTTGGAGCTGTTGCTCGACAGGGGCGGTGAAGGGGGAATCGAGAGCTGTGCGCTTATACAAGGAGACGCTGCCAACCGCTGCTCCAGGTGGGTGCTATTGGACTGCATTGTATCGTCCTGGGGAACCATGGCTTGGAAGCCCACCGCTTTGCTTGATGAGCCGGCACCAATTAGTACCCCTGGCCTTTCACTGCCTCGGGCTGCCATCACGCGGAAAAGAAAGAGTTTCTTATGCCTGTGGGAGTCGGTCAAAGTACGTGTTGTGTGATTTGGCACTGTTATTCAAGCACAGAATCAGTAAATTTGTTGCATTCGTGTGATTGTCAGACCTTCGACTACCCTGAGCAACCCACAGAATCTATTTTTCGTTTCACCTATTGTTCTGTAAGAGGAGGTTGGCTTGCTAACAACAACTCAGCACACACAGGGATCCGAAGTGCATCTTCCCCATCGCCAGCCACTTTCCTTTACTGGTGGCCTCGTTGTGACTTGTGGGACCTTGCCTGCACCTTCGCAAGACGGGTCTCCGAACCAATGTTCAGCAATTTTGTTGCTGCTGGCGAGCAGAAACTGCACCAAGGTTTGACCGAGTTCCAGCCACAGTGGAAACCAAGCAGATTCTTAGGTTGACAGGAACCGATACCAGGGCATATAGCTACTTGAGGGGATCACTAACGAAGTTTCTAATGAAGGGCGGCATACAACGTATGCAACACAAGTCAAAACCCACGCCTGTATGTAAGCTAACATAAAAACAATAGAAATGGTAACGGGGATGGTAGGGCTAGAGGTGACAGCTGATGCAGGCTAGGTGCGTTAAGTCGAATCGGAAAAGGTTGGCAATCAGAAGAAATACGAATCTGCAACACAGGAATCTGTGCTCAGACTCGAGCAAGGCCGAAAACTCGCGATGCCTGTTGAATCCACGAGAACTGAGACACGTAACGCCTCGGGACATTGTCGGTCTCCTTAGATGACATTCACCCACGACACATCAAGCTTGGGTCGCCATTCTGGTCACTGACAGATCTAGTGACAGCCCGTCCTGTTGAAGCGCTCTGTGTTTCACTGGGGAGTGCTGTCCATGATGCATATCATTTTCGACATTCTTCCTGCGGCAAGTCTTCGTGCAGAACCAGGTTGACCCTGTAGCACAACAGAAATCTGGCATACACTAGCTACCAGTCGGCTGGAGCGACGAGCCATCACCTGCAATGCACATACAGCAGCTCCAACAAAATGATCATCGGTGTCGTATCACACCATGACGACATTCCTGCGCTTCGCAGCCGGAGCAGAAGAATCGGGAGCTTCCGAAAAGCGCTTTACACCTCCTTCCCGCTTTCCATGACCTGTTGCGGCCGGCTTTCTGGAATGTTTCGAAGGGTGGCTGGCGGCCACTTTCCGGTAGTCTTCAGCCACCTTGAGGCCTTCCTTCTGGATACGTGTCACCTCTCGCCTCAGGTACTGCTTCTTTAGAATGACTTCCTCTTGCAGGTCCTCCCAGGTGAAGGATGGGAGGTACTTGATGTTCCACAGCTCCTCGGCATACGTGGATCGCCGGTTGCCTCCGACTGGAGTGCAATTCATCAGAGCACAGCGTTTAGCATGCTTTTTCTCGGAAAACTCTACCCAGCCTTCTGAAAATAGCCGGCGCTGGCGTTGCTTTTTCTTCTGCTCTTTGTTACCGCGGACTTCCTTTGGCTTAAGGAACATTCGGCCGACGGGTCCAACTGGTGTAAACATTGCGCGGAGAGTAGACGGGTTCATCCCGTAGGGAATCCGAGACAGGTAAACAACACCTTTTGCCTGCCTGCCTTGAGCTCGGTTTGCCGCTTTCACTGGGACACCTTTTGGAGCGGCTACGTTCTGCTCTGCACTCGTAGGTGCAGGGTGTTCTTCTCTTTCTTCATCTTCTTCTTCACTTTCTTCGTATTCTTCGCCTTCTTCCGAGTTGTCGTCTTCTAGCTCGACGTCGGAAGTGTTCTCTTCTTTTGCGGAACTGTCTGTTACCACCATTTTTTGTTCGTTTCAGATGCCTTTTTTTCGTTGGTCAGAGTGATGGTGACAAGTCGATGCATCGAAGGGCCATACATGTCTATTCCACATCCGACTTATGCTTGAGGGTAGTCGAATCATGCATCACTTTCCCGTAATCTTTCTGAACACCGGCAATTGATAGCAGCCGGCGAACATCAGCATCATACAGTATCAGCCCATCGACCTAATCATGATTCCCCAACCACAACACGTCCCAGCTTTGCAGTAACTCAAGCAACCAGGCCATCAGAAAACCCGATCAATCTCTGCCCGTCGTGAAGGTTCACAGTTCGCTGTTCCCTTCAAAGAAACTGGGAGCTCCCAGCTGTATAAATGTCGGTGTCAGTCAACTAAAGGAAAGGGATGTACGTTCTTGCATCGAACCGAAGTAAAAGTAGACAATCGCTTTAGAGGCCAAATGAAAAATAAACTGCAAAAAAGGAGCATAGAAGGAAAAAAACGAAGGTGCAAAACGGATTCGCGTGCCAAAGCATAGGTGTATGGCTGTGTACAACCAGAATCGCCTGTGGACCTCCCGTGCTAAAGCGTCGGCTGTTGTCGGAAGCGCAGGCCCTCATTTTCCGCTCACATAGAGGACTTTGCAGGCTCGACCATCACAGTGCGACAAGGATGCAACAGGCGGCTCTTGTATTGTACCCGTCAAAAAAACTCGGCATCAGTCCTTGTTTGGCTCGGGGTGAGCCGGTGACTGTGTGCATCTCGGCTTCTCGGCTGACGACCGTGTCCCACAGAAATGTGTGTTTGGCCCACGCAAAAAGTTCGTCACCGCAGGAGCTAGTACGAAGGACATTCACATTGAGGGGCTGGCTCGACCGTCAATGCACAAAACAAACAACTGTCGCAGGTGCCTGCAGACGCAATGACCTCAGCACGCCTGGGGAGGGGTTTAAGGTCTGGAATCTTTTGTGCAGCCACTTGTCTATGAAAAAGCAGCGACGCGTCCACCTCTGTTTACTGCTCGTAAGAAATGACGAAAGGAGACCACCAACGTTGAACATACAGCTCCGCCTTGTTTATTCGTTGTCGACTAAGGCACGGCTCCTCACTAGTGTGGACGACTAGAGGGGTGAACGGCCCCAAAGCATGCCAATCGATCGAGAGATACCAAAAAAGGGCCAGAGTCTTGGTCTTTGTAGAGAGGTGACTCGCATGAAAGCCGCCCAGGTCAAAGAGTATCGTTCTACGCTATGCTTTTGAAAGTCCTTGCCACGGTAGTGGAAGCTTGCCACATCGGCGATTAAGAACTTGATGTTGGGTGCCGCGACACGCTTGGAATGGTCTTTTCAATCTCACCGGACCCTCGGAGTAGCCTTGCTAAGCCGCCGCATGGACAAAGCGGTGTGGGACTCTACGGGTGCCTATGAAAGTACTAAGCCATCTCGTCCACTGTACGATACTACGATGTCGAATTGTGTGTTAGTCTAACAACTTAGAAGTTTTCGTCTTGTCCGTTGTGCAGGTGTCTTGCCCGTTGTGCAGGAAAGAGGCGAAGGTCGGTTTGTAAAAAACGCGGTTCAACAACTGAATTTGCAGCACCAGCCAAGAGACCTGGTCCAGTGGCACCAGCTACAATTCTCCTGCTTGCGATTCGGCTGACAGTTACACGCGGACAAGTAAGATGGTTAATTCAGCCAGGGATGCTGAGCTTATTCACAAGAAGGCGTGGGTAACGATTTCGATTCAGCGGCACTCAAAAAGGCGTCCGAACCTTCTTCTGTGGCAGGTAACACCTGAGCTAGCTCACAAGAAGGTGGTTCAAGCCCTTCGTTCATCGGTAGTATGCACGCACGAGTACTGTGCACAACTCATTTGGAGGTTCGTTGATCCTGCAATGATGGCCCAAGCTGACGCTTCAGAGATGATACAACGACATGCTAATCTACGAGACTCAAGAGCGAACGCTCTGCTACCGATAATCGGATACCGAACAGCTAACACAAGAGCAGTCAGTGGGGTCTGCTCAATTCGTGCTGCTAGCAAGGGACGCAACGGTGGTGGCGGCCGTTGCAGCTGCGCTTGCTGCGGCTGCCGACATGTCATGATTGGTCTCATTTGGTGGCTGCGTCGCTTGATTCTGCTTCGTCGTTTTGCTGGAAGCTATTGATGGAATGTTTAGCTCATCTTCGAGATGCACATAATCAAAACGGAAGAATTCACGATTCTTGCACTGCCAATCTTGCAGGTAGTCAAAGTAGTAGTACGTTCCAATCTCGTAATCGTCGTCAGTTTTGGTGGGTTTGTGTGCCCTTTGGAACCACGTGTTCTCTTTCTTGTGGTACCTGTGAGTGAGGTTAAAATGTAAAAGTCCTTTTTTCGCAAAACGATGGCAACAAGCCTACAGTGCAAACATGCGAAGTAGGGTTTTGTGTTTTGTTTTTTTGTGGTGCTGACATTGCCCGAATTGAAATTTTCAAAGTTAGCTCCCAGCGAGCTATCCCTCTTTCTGGGGTACACCTATCCAGCATAGTACGACTGTCTTTTTCGAGGTGTACGGCGGCCTGAGCAAAAAATGTTTGGTCGCACAAAAAGCTGCCTGCACCTGAGCAAAAAGTTCCTACAGACTCGCAAAGGCACCTAACCCACGTATTTGCGATGCCGAGTTCGGATCTGAACAACACAAGTAATACAGCGATTCTCCGAATAAGAGACCTTGCTTCTGACTAACGCATACCTCCAGGAGTCGATCTTGAGTTGTCTGGCCGCGAGGTACTGCTGGTATGTTTGCTGCTGGTAGTAAAAGGCAAAGAAGAGTGTGTCGCGAGTCAAGTTCTTGAAGGTTTCGGGGTTGCTGAGGCTTGGGTGCTGAACTTGCGGAAAAAAGGCTGGAGTGTTGTACTGCCGCTGAGGTGGCTTTTCCGAGTACTTTGGCTGAATGAGGTTGTAGTAGCTGCTGGAGAGAAGCGACTCGTTCAGGGCCGCGGTGGCCTCGAACTTCTGCTGGGCAGCGTGCAGACGAGCTTCGTCGCTCTTCTCGCCAGCGGCTTCCCGCTCACGCACACTCTCAGCGGAAAGGTGCAGTTCTTCTGCCACTCGTGCCTTCGCCTCGATCTCTGTTTCGGCCCATTTCGTCTGCGTGTTGGCAACAATGTCTTCAAAATTTCCCTGCTTCACCTCGCCGATATCCATGTTAAAGTCGTCGAGCCCGTCATCGCTTTCATCAAGCCCTTGGGCCTCTGCGGCCAGTTCTTCATCCGTTTTCATCATCGTGCCTGCAGGCGATGCGGGGAGCGCTCCACGGCGCGATCAATCTTCAAATACTGTCCTCTGACGTGTGGGAGAGGGGGTGGGAAAGTCCTGTTTTGACAAAGATTGCGCTGTAGACCCAGTTCGCCTTGGTTGCAAAGATACACCTGAAGAGACAGTTTTGAAGTAACCCCGGTACTAACAGCGAAGTTGTTGATCAAACACGCACCAACGTCTCACCGAGCAGTCAGATTTGTCCTACTGCAAAAAATATGTACTCGTCTTGTGCAACTTCTTCTCTTCCCACTCGACTACTTTCTTGTGATGACCCTTGTCTGCGCCCTCAGCTCCGCATCTCGAACCTAACATCTGCACCCCACTCTTTGCTCTCGGGGGAGAGTAGTAATCAAAGCTCCGCCGAAGAAGGGAAGAAGCGCGTCCTGGCAGAAGAACAGTCTCGCCAACGAAGAAAATCTGGTGGTCGAATTGTGGGTTAATGTGCCCTATCCCCCTAACCTCATCTGCTCTCTCTGTCGACCATTCATGTCTGTTTGTGAGAGAACAATGAAAAATTCAAGAGGATGAAGAATGCGAAATGAATGTTCTCTCAGTGACTAGATGTCACTTGATACAAGACTTCAGACGCTTGGATAGATTGACGGATCACGACCAAACACTACGTGCGAGTGGAACTAGAGGGAGCGTCAATTGGGCGAATAGCAACCCATTAGCCCCATAGCGTGCAGGTCTCTTTGGCTGTGTCCCTTCGCGTGCCTCCGCAGCACCTTGTCAAATTGCGGTGGTCTCGGGCGCTTGTGGGCATCAAAGGTACGACTTACTGCGGCGACCAGCTCTTGCATGGCTTCATCGTCTCCACTTTTTATGTACAGAAGTAGAAGCTCAGTGTACAACTGCCTGCACGATGCTGGAGGCAGGCATTCGAGGGCTGTTCGGAAGACATGCTCAGCATGGATTACAGCTGCCGTGCCGCGAGTTTCTGGCGGGGCGAATAGGGTCATACTGCGCATGAACTCGATGTAGCACTTCGCCGATATGGAAGCGCCGCACTTGCTGAGGGTTTTCCAAATTCTGAGCACTAACTCCGGTTTGGAACGGTTGGCGCGGAGCAGGTACAAATGGATGTTTTCTTCTTCCGCGTAGCCGTATTCTATAGCGGCAATGTGCAAGCGCCGTGCTTCGTCCCGTCTGCCTTCTTTGGCGCAAGCTCGGAGGAGGGCTATGTACGAGTTGTGGGAAGGTGCGATCTTTTGTGCCACCATCGCTTCCATTAGCCCCGCAGCGCACTTCACGGGTTCTTTCATGCTCACGACGCCTCTGGCAATGGCTGTGAACCACCCCTCGGTGGGACGCAGGCCGGCATCGCAAAACCTCAACATGACATGTACGACACCGTGCAGCGGCGTCTTCCCACTTTTGACCATCGCGTGAAGGAGGATCTCCACCGTTTTTTGGCACGGCGCTGCGCCGGTTCTAACCATGCAGTGAAGGACTTCAACAACATTGTCTTGCTGTCTTCGCTGCGCGAAGGCGTGCATAGCGTTAAGAAATACCTCACGCTCCGGCTGCAGCGCCCGTTTGGGGTTTGCGGTTTCCGAATGCTTTCGCTTGCTAATGTTCAAGCTTGTTTGGCCTCCCGTTGCGCTAGAGTGTTCAGCAAGAATGCTCGGACAATACCAGTTACCAGTGATCATTGCTTCTAGTAGCGGAAGCACTGCACCAATGTACTCTCCTCTCGATGTGACCTCCCTGACGAGCGCAGACATGGTCTTGACGCCGGGCAGCATCCTCTGTTGCGTTGACAGAGTGTAAAGCTCGTGTAAGAGGACAACATGAAGAGGCACATCCGACGTTGCCGCCAGCTGCGTAGGTCGGTTTCGCTTACTATCGCGTCGACAACGAACGTGGCGAGCAGCACCTCCGTCATGCGCAAAGAGAAGGGGAACCATAGAGCTCAGCTGGTCGTCGTCCACTTGTGCAATCATCTCACAATTTTCCGCCTCGCCGGTGTCGTCGGATGCAGAAGGTTCTCTGTGTTTGCTACTTGAGGTCGACGCCTTTTTCGCTCGGGAAATGAGGGTGTTGGCGAGTTCTTGCACCGACAGACTTTCCAGTGCGGGCAGGTCATCACGTGGTGGTTGAGCTTCGTGTGCGGTCGCGGTGGGCGAATGCGAAGAAAAGTCATTGAATTGTTGAAGACCGTCTTCGTTCTGAGAATCTCTTCTTGGGGTAGACACGACGCCTGCTTGCTTCACGTGACCCGTTGCGGACACATTGCTGAAGGTACTAAAACGCTCTGCTGACAAGTTCGCCAACTTCCTCCTGTCTGATAAGGCGGGCTTTCTGACATATCGACGCCGAACATCAGTAATGGCTTCTGCACCTTCTGGAAAAACGTCCGAGAGAGACACGTCATCCATCTCGCTGTTCGAAAAACATCTCTGCCCGATGGCAGATAGCCGAAGGCGGAGCACGCTTCGGCAATACATAGGTGTTGCCGACTCACGCGCATCTTTTCAACATCCCTTCCAAGAAGTTTTCTGTTGTTGTGCGCACTCGGGCCAAAACAAAACAAAAAGTACAAAACCTAAAACGGCTTAGCTTTTACACACAGAAAGCCGAAGCTGGACATGTGCACAGCGTCGATAAAAAAACCTTATTGTGTGAAACATCGTTTGCAGAAAGTAAGTCGCAAGCCATTTATAGCACATTATACGTTTGCGATTTCGCGATCGACCATGGCCCTACCCTTTCGCGATCGGCCTTGGCCCCACCCTTTCGCGATCGGCCGCGGTCGGCCGGAGCTCGGCGAGGACCCCTTCGACCATTGTCGTTTCTTCCTCACACGTCCCTTCACGGGCAACCTCCTCACTCGAATCCTGGTACGCCTGCTTCACCTGGGTTCACCACTACCGTGGTATCGGGGGTATGGTCTCTGAAAGAGTGAGCCGATGCCTCTCATCTCACCTTTCATACGGCTGAGTCGCGCGTGCTCTGTGATATTGAGGCAGACGAGGCAGACAAGAGACGATCTGAGGAAGGAGCCTCTCAGGCCAGCAGAAACGACATCAAGGCAAGCATTAAAAGCCTGTTCAGCCGAAACTGAAGCTTCGCGCTGAAAACAGGCTCCTGTGTCTGCGCTATTTAACAACCGTGCCTCAAATGCTAGCACACTGAAGCAGATAGACGATCATTGTGATGAGACACGGAGGGCATGATGGGGAGTCTCGCAGGAAAGTGCGTGAAGGTGCTCATAAGAGTGACAGCAGATGGGATGTAGTCAATGCCACATATTATTCACAACCTGATTACCGGGTTGGCTACCACGGATCATGCAGTCTTATGGGCTGGCCTCTCATGACTGATGTGTACTTCGGTGCAAGTTAACGTCCTTCCGGACAACGCGCTCGGATTCTCGTGTCTCCTGTCGTATTGTTCGGCCGCTTGCTGTTGTATGTCCCACGTGGAAAAATCTGTCAGCAATGTCAAATAAACTGTGATAAAGATTTATGCAGAATGATGTAAGCTGTATTTGTCGAGCTGCCAGTGCAGTCAGAAACAGCATGCGGCAAGTCTTGCTTCTTATACTCTCAGCCCCAAGGGCCGACCGCCAGCAATCTGGGATGTTCTATTTGCAGGCTTGTGTCCTTACAGCTAGCCCGAACCGTTACCGACACCAAATGAGAAGAAAAAGACACCTCTACTACCGTGTCCAAAGGTTGAATGTGTCTCAGCTGCGCGGCCTTCTTGACGGATTTGACTTCGACGTAGAGGAAATAGCACAGCACGAGCAGCATACAAAAGAGGGCGTACACGCTACCCCATTCCCAGTCAATCCGGTCCAGCATTTTTGATTACTGCTTTCTTTGAGCAGAAAGAAGCCCGCGACCTGGAGAACGTTGACTGCAGCCCAGAGGAGGGCCCCTTTGCCTTTCCAATGACAAACTGGCCTACTTGTTTTCAGAGGATTTTCCCTGTAACCCTCTGAGCAAAAGCAACTCCATGCGGACTGAAAATGCCTGTGAATATCACCATGAGGTCTCTCGTTGGTGTTTCCGTGAAGGGGAGCGCAACAGCTGGAAGAAGGCGGGTTGGCGGTTCTGATCTGCAGGGGCTGTGTGACTCAAGTTCTGGAAAGGAACGGTCACTGAAGCAGCGGAGCCTGGGCTTGCTGGACTACGCCTAAACAATGCCAGTAACGCTAACGTGGGTTGAATGCTTACTGCCCGAAATACGCCGACAAGGAACGACACAATCAATACGAGAGAGGATTGCAGCCGTAGCAAGTGTTGAAGATATGAGGTGCGGTAGCGTTTCAGGAGACTCATACAAGCCGACAGTTTCTGGTAACATGGCTTCGCAGGTAGAAGCAATGTCCTGCTGCCCGAGCCTGTGTAGAATCTGTATAGTGGACACCACACCAGCTTCTCGATGCTGAGCGTCCCGCAACTTATGCAGCGCCGAGTGTTTACTGTTAACTGTGTTCGATACGCACGCCAGAGCAACGTCCTCTAAACAGTCAGCGACAATGGAAACAAGTTTGGTGTACCCGGGTGCACAACGTCGGAGAGGAGGGTTGGTTTCCCCGCTTGACCGAGCTTCGCCGCGCAGGTACTTCGCAACGTACAGAAAGTCGGCGAATGCCCCGCGTGTCACAAAGACCATTTTACCACTACGTGAACCAGCTTGATGCTGCGGGTCGGAAGAAGACCGGAGCGTTGCTTCGTTAAAAAAGCGGACCGAACGTACACACTTGCTGAAGAGCCCCCTGTAATCAGCCGCGAGGCTCTCCGATGGAGCTCCAAGAATCACGGAAACGGCACACGCATGCGGCCTCTTGGACGTATTTGCTTGAGCCGGGATAATCCGAACGTGAGATGCAGTTAGCTCCACAACGTCGCATGAGCACGTCTGCACGGATTCTCCCCCAGAAGCACGGAGATGATGCTTCAGAATACTGGCGGACTCGAAGACAGGAACGCCAAGGCTGTCACTCAAGTATCGGACATCCTCCTTAGCCACTGAATCACAGAGCAGGATGTTGCTTTGCGAGCACAAAGATATGACAGCCTCTGGAACAGCTGTTGAAGACAACACAGCGCCTATCGCATGCGTTTTCAGCATTCGAACAAAAGCGCTGCTGACGCTCGACTCCCACTTCGAAGCTTCCGCCATATCATGCTCTGAGAACTCGTACACAACCTCTGCACGTCCTTTTCCATCATCCGATTCCGAACTACTGCCGTCTGTCTCAGGACTCCCGATTAAAGGGCGCCCAGTAAGGAGCAGTAGCCTGGTACCTTCCACTTTCTTCACACCTTTCAGGTGTTTACTGCTACATTTGACCACAGCGCCTGTTACAATTCGAGAAGCGTTGAGCGCGATACCGACAACAGTGACGATGTGCAACGAGCTCAGGGCCCGGTCTTCGTCGGCTCCGATCACGTGTCTCGTTGTATGCGCAACAAAGGCAAAGGCGAGATTCGAAATGAACTCTGCTACTTGACCGGTGCAACAGGTCGCAACGACGCTGTCGACTATTTCTCTGTGCGCGATAGGAGCTGCCACCGATGATGTCCCATCTGTGTCGTGGAATAACGATTGCACTGGAGAGCTTCTATGTTTCTCAATATCAACGAAAAAGTGGTCCCCGGCTCTTGTGTAGTTTCGGAAATTGAGAAACCTTTGCTCTTCTTTGGGACGCCGGATTACTACCCGGGCGGGCCAACTGCCCGCCCAAAGGGGGGGGGGGGACCCACCCACCCCCAAATCTCCCGAGCCCGTGGGAATTTTTTTTTTTGAGTTTCCAATTCAGGGGTTTATATGGAAAGCTGGGTCCTCTGTATTCCTCCACATGCCTGTGGGGGTGGTTAACTTTTACCAAGAAAGTGTTTTCTCAGTGTGGTTGCGGAGCTGCACCCAAGGACCCCCCAGTGTAGCATAGCGCAGCCCAGCACAGCCGAATTGTGTCTCGTTCGTGTCTCGATCATAAAGGAAAAGGTGTGTCAAGTGTACGGCAGGGAACTTCAAGTTAAAACAACGTAAGCTGCAAACGGGGTACTACAGACCTACAATACTAGCCTCAAAAAGGGGCACTGGATGTGCAACAACCAGGGTTCTTCTTGTAAGGACAGCTGCTGCTGTATCAAAGTATAACGAAGCTCTTGCAAACTTGAGCTGCGTAGGGCGCACATTTGCATAGCCACAACCAAGTACTCCCTCAAAAGAGTCAACGAAGTCCGCTGTGACTGGCTCATTCCACTGAAAGTAGACGCCAAGAACAAGCAAGCTGGCTCCCCGAGCCCGGCCCCCTTCAGTGGCTGGTCCCCCAGTGCTGGCCACTCACGGCAGCCCCCCGACAGTTTTCTTTTTTTTTTTGGAGCGTGGGGGTCAGGGGTTTATATAGCTTTTCCTCCTCTGTAGAAAAGTCCTTTTCGCCCTCGGGGTCCTGTGGGGGATCCAAAATTAATTAGAATTGGTAGTCAAGAGGCAAGCACTACCATGCCAGCCCAGCCCAACGCAACCCAACCTCAATGTTGGTAATAAGAATCAGACAAAATGGTTAGCTAATTTGTAAGAGAGGGGGGGTCTGGGGGGCAGCGCCCCCCAGCGCACGGTACGGTACAGCGAAGAATTCCCGCGCCAGTCAACTTCTATATGGAATCCAAATTTAATTAGAATCGGTAGTCAACGTCTGATGTCAAATCCCAAATCTAATTAGATTTTGTAGTCAACGTCCAATTTCGGATTCCAAATTTAATTAGAATTGGCAGTCAACGTCTGATGTCGTACCCAATTTCAATTAGACTTGGTAGTCAGTGTCCAATTTCGGGTTCCAAATTTAATTAGAATTGGTAGTCAACGTCCAATTTCGGTTCTCAAACTTAATTAGAAGTGGGAGTCAACGTCGTGTTGGATCCAAATTCAATTAGAATTGCTAGTCAACGTCTAACGTCGGATCCAAATTTAATTAGAATTGGCGGCAGTCAACGTCTGATGTGTCATCAGGTCGTACCCAATTTCAATTCGACTTGGTAGTCAGTGTCCAATTTCGGGTTCCAAATTTAATAAGAATTGGCAGTCAACGTCCAATTTCGGATCTCAAATTTAATTAGACTTGGTAGTCAACGTTTCGCCACGCACCACCCTTCTCCCTCCTCTTCCCCCGCCTCCTTTTTACTCATCCTCCAGTCCCCATGGCTTCGCCCTTGCCGCTGATCCCGGTTGGCAGTGACCCGGCCCTACCCCAACCCTCAGCCCAAAATCAATTCAATTTTTTTTTGCGCGCTCGGGGTGGCCCCGAGCCCCAGACCCATATATAAATCACTGGTGGGGGTTACCCCCACGTAAGACCCCCCTTATAAATCACTGTTCCAATTTCACCACCTGCCTTCTTGGCTTCCGACACCGCCATACACAGCTGAAATGTACGGGTTTGGTTTGTTCTGGAAAGTCGAAATAAGGGGGGGTTCGGGGGGCTTTGCCCCCGGCCGAACGGTACGGCTCTATCAGGTCCAAGTTGCACTGCCCCTCCCCAAAAACAGCAACGTAATGGCCCAAACTTGGGCCATTACATCAATGTAACGGGCATAATTTGACGGAAAACCACTGTTACATCAATGTAATGGCCCAAATTTGACCGAAATCCACTGTTACATCGATGTAATGGGCAGAATCTGACCTAAACCACTGTTACATCAATGTAATGGGCCAAATTTGACCGAAAACCACTGTTACATCAATGTAATGGCCCAAATCTGACGGAAAACCACTGTTACATCGATGTAATGGGCAGAATTTGACGGAAAACCACTGTTACATCAATGTAATGGCCCAAATTTGACGGAAAGCCACTGTTACATCAATGTAATGGCCCAAATTTGACCGAAAACCACTGTTACATCGATGTAATGGACAGAATTTGACGGAAAACCACTGTTACATCAATGTAATGGCCCAAATTTGACGGAAAACCACTGTTACATCGATGTAATGGGCAGAATCTGACGGAAACCCACTGTTACATCGATGTAATGGGCAGAATCTGACGGAAAACCACTGTTACATCAATGTAATGGCCCAAATTTGACGGAAAACCACTGTTACATCAATGTAATGGCCCAAATTTGACGGAAAACCACTGTTACATCGATGTAATGGGCAGAATCTGACGGAAAACCACTGTTACATCAATGTAATGGGCCAAATTTGACCGAAAACCACTGTTACATCAATGTAATGGGCAGAATTTGACGGAAAACCACTGTTACATCAATGTAATGGGCCAAATTTGACCGAAAACCACTGTTACATCGGGGGGGGGGGACCCACCCACCAAAATTTTGGCGAAAGTAGTGGGCAACTGGCCCGCCCGGGTAATAATCCGCTGTCCCTTACGGAGGGAAAACGAACTAGCACGTCCTGCTACGTGTGTACTGCTGTTGCAGCTCCTGCAGCGCAAGGCAAGAAAGAAAACACACCCCACTGAGCAAGAACATGCCGGACTAGCTCAGGCAGCACATTTTGTGCGGCAACGACGTCAGCGGGTGTGACGACACGCTCATGCTCGCTGAGGCTGCGCATGAGTGAAGCAAGGAAGAGTATCCACCGCGTCGTTGCGTCGCCTCGTTCGTACTCGTAGGTTCTGAGACTGTTCATCACTAATTTAGCAAAAGGACCCGCGACACGGCTCTTCAGCAAAAGGGTAGCGCCGTGTGACGTGAAGCTGGTGGTCCCTGTCATCCCGATGGCCACACGAGACATCCCATCAGGACCGAAGCACGGCTGCACGATCGACGCTAGGTCTTCGCATTCCTTTGCGCTGGCCCTCAACACCGCACTTCGACCTTTCACAGAGCTACCGTCTTCGCCACTCTGATGTGACATTCTTCGCTCCTTTCATCCTGTGTACCCGCCTTTCGGATGGCTACCGTAAAGGGGAGCAAACCTTGTACAAGAAAGTCCTTACCTCAACACAGGGCACCAAGTACCGTCTTTCTACTGCACCTGATGACAACACACAACTTTTGTTGAGACGATGCCTAGAAAAAGCGAAAAAGGCACACTGACAGTTCAAAAAAAGACGGACAACGTGTGTCCGAGAATGATGGCTACCAATCGGCTGCAGCACTGAGATTCGCTAAGGCACAAACTGCTTTGAAACTAACGCTTCTGGTCGTGAAAGGTGTCAGAAACCCTGGAGCCCCGTCCACGCTGTGATAAGGAAGAATCGGAAGAATCAACGTGAGAAAACAAAACACCAAGAACAGAACAGAAACGGTTTGCACGGGCAAGAAGCGAGAAGAACTGAGCGGCGGACAGGACCAGGTGAACTGCGATACTTTCCTTTTCCCATTGGAGTAGGCATTCAGAGAAAGATACTAGCAGGGGAGCGAGTCCGCGGGCGGATTCTGGAATGTTCAGAATCCACTGGTATAAATGTTGAACAACGGAAGGATTGCCAAAAGCGCGTTTTCGGGGTTGCTCACCGGAGCTGCCCTGTCTCCTGCCCTGAATAAACCACCGCTTTGAGAGCGAAGGGGTGCCCCCTGGAAGTATGTTCAAAACTTCGCATCAAATTGAACACTTTTGCTGCTCATCTCTCAGCGCATCCTTTTCCGTTTCAAACAAGTGTATGCTGGGCCATGTTCTGACTCAGTTGTGATACTTTGGTTGCCAAACATTGTATGATTCGTGGGCATCTCATTCAAGAGCGCGTCCGGAAGACAGCCCCATCGATATCAAGGAGACGCGCACGGTGGCAAAAATACTCGGGGGCTGCCCGTACTCAAAGGGAAGCTCACGCCGTGACACGAGAAACAAAACGGATGTGGCATAATATTGTATTATGCAACTACAACAAAAAAGTCGTTTCGTTGAACGCATACACCCCGAAAACCAGGGTACACGGGAATACAGCCCATATTCGTCCTCGCAACGGCAGCTACTTCCAAGTATTTTCTTGACGGCGGTTCAAAGAAATAGAGGTTTGGTATTCCGCAAGCAGCTTCGTCAGACTTGAGGGAAGGGCTAGAGAATCCCACGTTGATTAGTGACCTTTCAAGACTCGAAAAGGCCAGCGCTATCGGAACGAACATTTTCTTTCATAATTATTTCCTCGTTTTCTCATCGTTTTTAGATGGGCACGCTCAAAACCCCGATATTTGATGAATTGTTCGTTTGTATCGTCAGAAGGACAAGAAGATTATCGAGCTTGCCGCCAAATCCTATTGACTTGTTTTCAATTGCGCAAGGCTCGTCGTGTAACTCTGTGGATGGAAAGAGGGCCGCCTGTCAGGAAGGCCTGAACGGTGAAATTTTGGAGTGTATTGAAACGCCATCTGCAAGATGGATGTTCGCTTTTGGATGGATTGTGAGAGTCCACGGACCCCTTATTAGAGGACCCGTTCAGACCAGACATGGCGATCACACATGCAGATTCTGCAGGTAGCTGCTGCGTCGAATTTCGACTTTGCGATCCCTTCGTGGCGACGTAGGCAGCAGTACTATATGACACGTTGGGTACCAGAAACCCGACTGCCAAGGCAAGTCATCAAACGTCAAGATCTTGGCTCCGCGATGGCGGCAAAACCTTGGCCCGGCAAATGGGGCAAACAGGAAACTTACCGCGAACCACCTGTCGTGTGTTACGGGCAACGGTGCAATCCCCGAACTACGGTTGGATGGTGTCTTGAATCGAACTGGCATACAAGTACTTTGTTAAAGGGTGGACACACCTCTTTAGATAGAACGTTCTCTCGCTTCAAAACACTTAAGTTAACTTAAACAAGTTACAATACATACCGAGTGGCTAACGTACTGGCGCATGCATGTGTAGCCCAATCGATGACCACACCTGAGGCGCACGCACGTTGCTCCTTCAAGATCTTCGAGACAGACGGGACATATGCCTTCTACCTGGGGAACATCCGACAATGAAGAGTTGCTCGCGGCCATTGTATGGTGGCCCAGCAACGCTGTTTTTTCGTCGGCTTCATCTTCGCTGCCCGGGTCGCATCGGTCCGACAAGGGCGGAGACGATACCGTCGGTACAGAGCACCCGCACGCTCGTGGTGTCACGGATTCGTTGATGGTGAGAGGTCCTTTCACTGCGCAACTCGCGCTACCGGGATTAATCCCGTTCATCATACCTTCGCATGGAAGCAAGTCTCTACCGTTCTCGGAAAGACTCGTTCCGTCCTCACAGGCATGTTTAACAACCGAATCGGCCGCTAGCGACGTTATAGCGTTCTCCTTACTTGCAACGCCTTCGCCAGCTTCTACTAGAGCCTGTTTGTCTGCTTCCACCAACTCTTTCAAGAGTTCGTCGTACTCTTCCATCAGCTTTGCAACGTCCACATCGGCCGGGTCCCCAAGGACAGAATCATACGAATTCCTGAAAATGGGATTCCGGGGCCAGTATGGTGATCATAGGAAATGTTTTGTTAGTGCAAAGGGGAGGAGAGAGTTTTGGCATCGTCTCGTATTGACGAAAAACAAAGGGGAAAAGACCGTTCCGGGTCCAGAAACGTGACGGCTAACCACAGCTTGCAAAGCTTGAGTCGGAGGCAGCACAGTGCCACAACCCCGTCCGCTCTGCCCTGCGGCTGACGTCTCGACGAGCTTGTGTTCAGCTTCGTTCGGCTCCCGTGTAGCAGGCTTTCCCAGGTACACTCGTGCTCGCATTAAGGGAGGTGTCGCTGTTTACCTGCCAGATCAGTTCTGACGTGGCCTCGGCAAGATCCAGGGCTGCCGCCCCTAGAGTTTTCAAGAAGAAATGAAGTTATAGACAATGATAAAAGAGTTAGGGTTTTCACCGGAGTAGCCGAGTTACGGGTGTGAGTGACGCAGGAGGGAATGTTGTCATGGATCAGGGTGAGCTCAGGGCAGTCCAGGTCGGGCTGTGCCGAGTGAGCTGCAAGCGAGTTCGGGGCTGCTCACGGGGGTCTAGCATTTCGCGTGCATGAAATACAAAAGAAGTCTTTCATTTGGCGTTAATTCTCTCCTCTATGCATGAGGTCGCATTTTCACGGGAAGATTTCCCGCTGCGTGGATGCAGGACAGCTCTACGGATGTAGGTATGTAGGCACGTGGTGGTACTACGTACCGTCCAGCCTCTAATTTATAGGCCAATAATATGCGTGGTTTATAATATATCGGCCGCTAATTTATAAATCCCCATTTCTTATTCTTGGCACCACTCTTTGTGGATCAATGAATTCATTTCGGCGGCGCCGCTGTAGCGGCGCCGCAGGCCCACGGTACGGTGCAGTGTGTGGCGCGCCTCTGCCTTTACAGCCCTTTGTTCTATGTAATTTTTAATTTACCGGTATAAATTAAACTACATAACATAGGAGCCAGACGGTATGGCCTAGTACACCACGTAACCACGTAGCAGCAGCACGTAGTAGTAGAGGTAGAGATCCCCTCTTTCTGGTGGAAGGAGTGATCACCACACATCTGCTGTAAGCACCGCCACCGCCACGAACGAGCCGATTATCACCACATGGTCTTTAATTACCGTATTTCTAAAAATGATGGCCCCCCTAAAAAGTTGGCCGGAACAAATGTTGGCCAACCTGGCGGTTTATTTCCGGCCAACATTTTTTCCAACCGACTTTTTTTTGGCAAAAGCAAGTTGTACTAAGCAGATTTTTCATACTACACCCAGTCAGGCAGGGCCTTCACCGGAAGCTGTTCTCCCGCCTACAGGGATAGCGCAAGGGTTGCTGGGATCGCCGACGGCTTAGATACACCGGGCCGTCATGATCGCCATCACCGACGGCTTCCTAGCCTCCAAAAAGCACGTGCAAGTGGAGCTTTAGTAACAGCGGGAATCCGGTTGAGGGGAGCCACGTCGGTGCCGAACTTACTGTGATGATGTTCATGGTCGACCTGAGTTTCGTCGGCTCTGCAGCCTTTTGCCACGGCGGACGAACCCGCCGGCGACCTCGCTCCCGCTAGCGATTATGTTGATCGATCAAAAGTATTGCATGCCTACAGGGAAAAGACTTTCGGGAAGGGGGACTATGGACCAACGGAAGTGGCTGGTGGTACCACATGGGTTGCTGCCAAAGAACTTGGCTTCTAGGAGGAGCCCCCCGGATCCAGCAGCGGCTGTGCAGCACATCAACATAATTATCAAAGAGGAACTTTTTCCTTTGTCCTGCTCTCGCGATCCCACCAACATGTTGCACAAGCGTACGCCATGCCCCATCTGTGTTGTTGTGCGCCAAGACGGACAGGAAGGGTCTGTGAGGGACTGGAACAGGGTGTCCATGCCTCTGAAGGAGTACCCGTTGTGCGAAAAAAGGTGGGCAACCCTCTCCATACGGGATAGTTCTCCACTGCTCGATGGTGGCTGTGGTCAAGACCTGAAAGCCGGCGGCCATGTTCACGGGTTTGGAAGCAGTTTGCCCCTGGGTCTGACCGACTGGTGTCTGGCCAGAGAAGAATGCATAGACCGGGATATGTTCGACGTTCATCAAAAACCCACTCCGCAAGCCTCATGTTAACCACCAGCTGGGTACCGAGTAGGGACAGCGAGCGATTCTGGGTGGTTGTTTATTCGACTTCGGGGAGGCATGTTATCTTCCGTGTGCGTTGCGTTCCAGAGGAGGACGGTGCGCGAAGGTTACAGCCATCCTGGATGTGCGGGTGGGGTGGAAATCTGCTAAGTACCCAAAACCCCTGCAAAAATGTTGGCCGGAAATAAACCTGGCAGTTTTGCCCGGTTTTGGGGGGCGCGCCAGGTTTATTTCCGGCCAACATTTTTTAGAAATACGGCAATAAGGAAACAACCAAGTGACACTAATGCAGATCTGAAAGCTCCGCGAAACACGTCCGCGGTTGCCAAAGCTGCGACAATGCCAGTCGTTCGCTGACAGGACATGCAAAACATACAGCCACAGAAGCAGACATACCTGCCGTGGAAGCGAGTGCGGGCGCGGACAACGAGGCCTACTGAGCTCGATACAAAGAGCAATATTGCACCAAGGCTCCACGCCCACCAGGGTACCACGGCTCGATAATTGTAGCCCGCGTACCCAAGGGCATCCATGCAGCAATGGGCATCCGTCCACAAGCTGTCGTGAGTTGCAATCGAATGGGCGCTTCTACCAGTCCCTAACATGCAGAGAAGAGTAAAGCAACTATTTGAAGCAGCGACTTGGAAACGGGTGTTTTTCGGGCAGCATGGTTGCCTGCCAGGTCTGCTGGGGGACATCCCTATCGTTGTTTGCCGACACAAGGTGAGAATCAAACAGCGACATACCATCCATCAGCCGGTGCAGCACGGCAAGCATCCGGTGTTTCAAAGAGGCATCCTGTAGGTAGCAGGAGAACGAGACGACCGGAAGCGCACTGTGTATTGCATCGTAAAGCAACAGCACCGAATAGCACGGGTGGGATAAAACAATTGCACGGGGGGCGAATGAGTGCCCGGGTTTGAAAGCAGGCTTTTCGCCTGACCAGGGGCAAATAATTGCCCGGGCTTGTTTCCTTTAGCTAGCACTGCAAACTAAGGAAACCCTACTTCTGCACAAAGAGGACAGATAAAACCTTCGACAAAGGAACAGGGGATTAGTTACCGTAGTACTTCGTCGAGGTTTTGAAATTCTGTGAAAAACCTTGTATGTGCCAGCATTGAAGCACACTACCTACAAGTGACCGGCGAGGCGAGGCACCTGCCCTGGAGGCAGTGTCAGAGCGTCATTTCTTTAGACGAGTCACCAGTCTCGGCGCGGGTTGAAAGTTCGATTGCTTGCAACGATATCAAGAGCTTCGGACTCGTTTTTATAACGTAAAAAATTGCCCGGGGGGCAATGATTAACCCCTCCAGTAATAAGGATGCCCCTGCTTGAAACAACGAAACAAAGTAAACATACCACGCCGTCGTTGTCGGGTGATGTGGGGGAAATCGGTGTCAGAGAGCACCAGCACTGGTTATTGTCTGCTTCGTAAACAACGCTTGCATTCAACGTCCTCGGCGGGGCAATGGGTGTGTGGTTCGCAGCCGGCATAGCAAAAAGGTAGTCGAAGCATGCCTGCGAACAGTCACCCATATTGTACGACCTTTGAAACTGCACCGCCGTCTTCGGTACAGTGTCGACGCAACCATTGTAGTACGCTGTGTGGTGCTGATTCAACCACTCACCATATGAAACAGTGCACTTGTCCCCTGCGTAGCCTGGTATCCACGGGCCGTCTGGCACCCAACGACATTCGGCCCCTCCGAGAAGGGACAAGTTGATGATGATGCTGGCAAGGACTTGCAGGTTTACATCATTGCGCATGGTACTGCGTCGAAACTGAAACGATCACACCCTTTCCGCCCCCCTCCCCGCAGGGAGACTCGCAGCCACCTGGGTATGTACTCCCGTATAAGAAACGAAGCCGCTTTTTCTTTTCACCGGCGGCACAAGTGCCAGGAGGTGGTTTTCGTTCGCTTTCGAATATAACGTTTTGTCCCTGTTGATTGGTATGGATGAAATGCGGGCGTTCACGACGGATGCGTGGCGACTTCGCTAATCTGTTGAACAGTGCATAAGTGGGTGTAATCACTGCAACGGGCGCATTAAATGTGTTGTGGACTCGGGGAAGCAGAATTCGAGCCTCTGTGCCTAGGCTACTCGTGGAAACGAGTGCACATATGCAGCAAAACGTTCGCAATGGGCTAGTGGGGAGAGAGGGCGGTGTCGGCATCGCAGGTTTTCTGGTCACTAATCCAAAGGACACCGCTGGGGGATTCCCTATTCACGTCGCAACGGCACGCAAGAGCGAGCCGCGCACGCGTCCTTCGTAAAGCTCCGTGTAGTGCGCTTCGACCTCTCGGCACCGATCCAGCCATGCTTTGTACTCGTTGGCGAGCGATTCCTTTTCCGTCGCTCGACCGGCCTCATATGCCGCAGACAACTTGGCCTTGTGCTCCTCCGACGATTTGTACGCTTCAATAACCGACTTTTCGGCTGCAGCCGCCATCTCTGCGAAGCAAGACGTCATGTGTGTTTTCTCCTTCTCGAGGGCTGCGACTTGTTTTTCGGACATTCGCAGTAGCTGGGTCAACGTGTCCAGGCGCTGCTCGTAGTCGCTCGATGCGCTGTCATCCGCCTTCTCTGGTACCTCTAAAAGGCTTTTCTCCTCTTCCCGTAGTGAGGCGTCTGTGAGCAAGTTTGAACCCTTATAGCACGACGACGAAAGACGAAAGTCGACGGCGAACCCGATGGGATTGGGACGTGCGCAATATGGCAAGCCATTCATTGGGTACCCGCAAACAAGAAATACTCGACGTTGCTGCTTTGACTCCGAATGAAAGGGAGGAAATATAGAGGTAGAGGGCAAATACAATACAAACACAATCGGATTTGTTCTTCGCACACTACAACACCTGTTAACAGGTCCTCACACTCGATTAAAAAACGTACCGAAGCACTCCGAAGGGAGACTGGCGACGTCCTCAACACCGCACACATTGTTTGATTGAGTAGCGTTGGCATCTTCCCTTTCAAGTTCGGCGAGCTGTTGTCGGGCCATAGCTGCATCGTAGGTGGCACGCTGCCGCACGACGTGTAGCTTCGTGAATTCCAACTCGTCGGCCACTTGTTCAAGTTCCGGGAAATCGTTCAGCGCATCTGTATTTGGGTGCAGGGGAATCGAGTTGCGCAGAGCGCGCCTTGAGGTCTTGGTCGATCTCCTTGTTTACTAGCAACGACCTTTCGGGGCTTTGCCACGGCGGGGGAGTGTACGTTTGTTTGTCGTGGCATCACGCTAATCCTGATGATTGCAGCAGGCACGTTTTTCGCTCTTAGCCTTTTCTGCTTGGTGCCCGTTGAATACTAACAGGACAGGTCCTTAAGAGAAATGTGATTACGGGGTTTTGCCTAGAGGCTGTGAAATCTTTACAAAACAGAAAGAAAGAGTACAGACCGTGCTGCAGAAGCAACCCACGGCCTTCGCGGACCTGCGCCAACGCAGAGCCAATCAGCAGCTCTCTTTCTTCCAATGGTGTCGTGCCATCCTTCGCACGGATGAGGCTCTGACGCGACCCACTGACAATGGGCTCGATCGACACCGCCAGCAGTTTCAGCTGACATCGCTTGGCGGACATATTTCGCTCTCTTCCCCGCACCTAAGAGCTGCCCCAAAGTGTCGAGAACAAGAAAAAACGCAATATCACCCATTCCACGAAAAAGTGTCACAGATTTCGGCTTTTTTCGGACTTCTGCCGAAAATTTCCATCTGCAGGTCCGAAAATGGTCGGTTTCGAGATTTTGAGGACACGTTTGAATCCGTTGAGGACAGGGCTTTCCGAATATTTGGTCGGATAAAATTTTTGACCGACCCCCCCCCCGGAAATGGAGGTCGGCACCCGAAAAAATGGGGTCCTGGAGATCGGTTTTTTTTCTCTCTGCATCCAGGAGGGGGTCAGATTTTGATCGCTGGGCTAGCTGGCAGCTTGCCCATAATCGCGCATCCCAGAACTACTCGAAAACCAAAAGATTTCCCAAAAAGACCTCGAAAATAATTTCCAGACGGCTGCTTTTCACACCGAAAAATCGCAAAAAAAAAAATCGGACCGGGGGAATCGAACCATGGCCTACAGGGGCCCAGGAGGGTGCGGTAACCGTTAGGCTATGTTGCCAAACCTCGGGCCAAAATTCGCTTTTAGCGCCTGCTCAGTTGGAATTCTTATCGGAAAGTGCGAGATCGTCATTTACTCGTTTCCAGTGTCCCAGGACGGTATTTCTGCTCTCTCAGAGCTTATTTCGCCCGGTTTGCGAAGAACTCAAAATGAGTCCAAAAATTCTCACTCGGTAGTGAACAAAAAAAATTTCCGCCGTTTTTTTAGCCCATGGTCCAGAGGTTACCACACCCACACAGGGGTTTGAGGGTCGGTGGTTCGATTCCCGCCGGAAATCGTTTTTTTGGGTTTTTGAAACAGCCCCAAAACCGACCTTTTGTCCATCTGCACGCCAGATTTTGGTCGCCACGCGAGCTGATTGCTTGCCCATAATCGCCAGGGATAGCTCTTTCCATCCCAAAAAAATTTCCCAAAAATTCCAAAATTTTGACCCAAAACGGGCTGCTTTTCAGACGGAAAATCTGTGACACTTTTTCGTGGAATGTGTGATATACTGTTCCCCGCACCTGCAAGCTGCCCCAAAAATATCAGAACAGAGCAAGTCCGCCAAATCGTTTGTACGTGTCAGGTCTGCGGCTCTCAGCGAGCAAAACTGACAACAGCTGCATCCGTCATCGCCCGTGTGCAAGCGTGCTGTGGAATCAAAAGTTACCTCAGCTGGTATCTATCGTTCCATAAAACAGGCACAATGCAGAAGGACCTGTAGACGCAAGGTACGGGGGCTTCGAAAGAAACGTGAATCGGTTATATGTAAATCTAAGAAGACACAGGATTCCTACAATATTTCAGTCAGCGGAAGCAGCAACAAGGGGGAGGTAAGCAGCAAGGCGAAGGAGGTGCCAATCTACAGCTGCAGGTAACATGGTGGAACAAGTAAGCGTGGAAGAAAAAAGCCAGCACTCTGGCACCTTGTTATTGAACAGCCATACGGGTGATCGTGAGCTTCAAAAATCACAAAAAGACTTTTACAAATACACAGAACTAGTTGGGAACTGTACGGCTCCATGCAAGAGAAAGCGGCGAGATCTATTTCGAGGATCTTCAGCTACCCATCGTTTCACAGGCTCAAATTCGACGTTGGCTCGAAGCTAAAGATACAGGCGTACTAGCTCCGCCTGCAGAAGAGCCTAAGACGGTAGTCGTCATTGTTTTGCGCGGCCGCGGGTTGCTGATCATAAGACCCGTGGACGTCGACAAGGCATTGCTCACGGACGTGTGCCAGTCGAGTGACGTGTGATTCGCCTCGTGCATGTGAAGCTTCGCATCACGTAAGACGGAGACTGCATGCCATTGCTTCTTCTCGATCGCATGGTCCTCGGGCGTCATCCCATTCTTATCCTTCAAGTACACAGCAGACCCCTTCTGCACCAAGTATCTGATAATATCAGCTTTGCCCTGCCTAGCGGCCCAGTGCATCGCAAGTCGGTCGTTGTCGTCTGGCAGATCATGTCGAACCTGTCGTATGTTTTCGCGTTTACCTAGAGTCTAGGCTAGACCTGTCAAAAGAGCTTAGTCAGCTGATGGCCGCTGTACCCGGACCGACCGTAACCAATTGTGCTGCAAGGCATGGATGAACGTGATAAACATGTGCAAAAGCTCTACGTCTGACCTCTCTCAGGTCTCTCGGCCGTCTTGTTCGTTCCCTGAGTTAAACGTGCAATTTCAGATCAGGTTGGTTTGGCTGTCGTGGAGACACTGGTTCACCATACTCAGTCTGACTTTCGTTGTTCTTCGCGTGTACAGGGTATAAACCTCTCTGGGGGTTTCCTGTATTAGCACTTTTTCGTTGGCTTCGTTTTCTCTTTCATGTGCAACCGTTGTTCCGGAAATGTTCCCGTCAGTACAGATGTACTATTAAAAAACAATACGTTTTGGACCTCCAACAAGTAGCGCATCGTCGATAGGTACCCCTTGTAGGCCACCCATTGAACCATGCTATGCCCCTCGTTGTCTAAGTCGTGGAAGCTCGTTTCTTCGACTTCGGCACTGAAGTACTGCAATAGATCGTTGTGTCCATTTACAGCGGCGTGAAAGATAGCTGTTCGTCCGTCTTTGTCTCGGACGTGTGGCGCGGCATCGTGCGAGAGCAGAAGCTTAACGACGCTGATGTGTCCACCAGCGCATGCCCAAATCAGTGGTGTGCGACCATACGGGTCAATACAGTTGACGTAGTTGTTGTTCTGAATAGTAGCCGTGGCCAGTAAGTACTCGGCCACACAGACTTCGCCCGCCGCAGCTGCTTGGTGCAGGCCCGTGAATCGATGTTCGCCTGGTACTAGCGAGTTGACGCTTGCGTTCAACCCTGTGCCGGAACTTCCGAACTCAGTCGGTGGTGCCCCGCCCCCATTGCATTCGCCTGGCGGAAGCTGCAGCTGCGACACGCCTAAAAATTCTGCCATCTTTCCGGGAGACTTCGTTAGTGGCGGGGACAACGCCTTTTCCCCCTTATCGAGCTCTAGAACTTGGGTCGCCGACGGCTGCTCATGTTGATCTGTGAGTTGACCGAAAATAGCCTTTTGCATCATAATTATCGATACCAGGGGACAAAGGTCTAAAAGAGCGGAAAACTAGTTTCGTGGTCGGACGGGTAGGCAAGCCCTCGCACTACCGCAGCACCTACTGCAATACTGCTGCACAAATGATGTAACATATTATACCGAGTATCCTATTTCTAGTGCACAGCGAGTGGCAAGCAGAGCCCCGCCTGGGCCTCCTGGGGAAGCCCGACACCGAGGCAAAAATACCGGAGACTATCTTGCCGAATGAATGCTGTTCACCTTCAACCCGTTGATCGGAACTGGTTGTCGACAGAAAACACCCAAGCTCGTACCCTGATCAAATTGACGTTCGCCACTTGGGCATCTGACTCAGGGCTTACGCTCCGTTTTCGGCCTCAGAAAAAATACGTGTGGTACACATGTGGGCGCTTAAGGTTCGAGGGAAAAAAACCTTTCCCCCTATGTGCGGCGGGCTAAAAGAAATAGCCCCACGACTGGACTTGGCGACACCTGGCTGTGCGGCACTGGCGACTTGCCTAGGCATGTGGACCAACCTGTGGCAAGCACATGTGGGGGAAAAATAAATCAAAAACCATATGTGGTGCCTGTGGATCCACACGTGGAAGCACACGTGAGGGTTTTATTTCCCTTCTCTGGGCCCGCTAGCAGCGACGGACCTCGCTTCGTGGTGCCAGCACGAGGGGAGAACTTGGAGATACAGAGAAAGAAGAAAACCAGAGCGTTGGATGGAGAGGACGTAGGCGTGCGTCGGGGCCCGTGAGGAAGCAACGGCCACCTTGCAAGATGAGAATACCTGCCCTGGAAAGAAGCACCCTTTTACTCGCGGGGGTAAGCACCCTTGCGGGGAGCTCTTCCGTGTGCCTCCATGCGGAAGGACCTTTTAAGAAGGCCGCGAGAGTCGGCTGAGCCCGGTGCTACCGGAGAAGGTGTGTATGTGCTTAGGTACTACAACCTGGTTCGATTGCGGGATAATAAAACCTCGGGGATAAAAGACTGCGTGTTTTTCCCGTTCAAGAAAAAATCCAAAAAGAATTAACGTGTGGAAATCCACACGTTCCGCACGTGGAGCGTAAGCCCTGGTCGTTGGCTTTGCATACTCGTGCATTTCGGATGACAAGTAAGAGCTGCACGAAGAAACAGACACGCATATGTGGGGTTCCTATGACATTTCCTAACGGAGGGCGCAGCCCGATCCGAATTTATTCGAAAGGAATATGGCGTCGAGTACGCTGAGAAGATATGGTTGCACACAGCACAACATTGGGTCATCGTGTCCATATCAAGTTGGGTCGAAAGCTTCACGTGTAATTGCGGCTATGTTTTCTTCTCAAGCGGAAACCTTAATAAGCTTATGTGCACGGAAATAGAATACCGGTAATCAAACATTCCCAGTAGACTAAAGAACTCACATACCTCGGCCGGGCGATATCCGCAGACCTTCTGAGCTTTCTGCATCGCTGTAATCGAGACAGCCGGCTTTGAGTGGGCTATTGCGCAAAGACGTATCCAAGACTCTAGATAGACGACCCGTGCTATGAGACTGATGGATGTGACCTTTGCTCAACGGGGTTGAGGCACGCGTACGGGTAGGAAGGCTGGATGTGCCACTTTGTTTAGAAGTAGAGATCATGGTAGCTGTCACGCTGTGATTGGCTTCAGATGTGTCGTCAGAGCGCACCGCCGAGGTGGTGGCAGTGCGCTGAGAGAGACTCGGCAAACGCGCGGAAATGCGTGACGTCGCCGTCTCTTTGTTGTCGTGTGCTTGCTTTTCGTCGTCTGTACTCTGCTCGTTCAGGACGTCAGTTTGTTCCGTTGGATCTTCGTCGCACTCGGTTGAGGAATCGAAGCCGGGACGGGTGTTTCGCTTGAAGACCAGCGCCTTCACAGTTTGCATGAAGTGTTGAGGTTCTTCGTGCTCATCGCTGCCCGATGTGTCGCAGCTGCTCGATCGATTCCCGCTAACTGAGCTGTCTCCGGCAGAGTCGCTTCTCGTCGAACGTTTGCTTAATTTCGAACCAGCCGAAGCTTTCGCAACAGTTTTACTGTTTTCCACGCCATAAGACGGGGCACTCCTCCGCCGAGAGAACTTCGAGTTGCTGGCGTGCTTCACGCTACTTTGCAGAGAGCTACAGAAGGAGGCTACAGATGCCGGCGACGCGACAGCCTTCTTGTCGGCCAAAGTTGAACCGTCTGGGAGGGGTCCGATGCCGCGTGCTTTACCGTCAGTTGACCATTTGACGCTCGTTTTCTTTGAAAGGAACGGCGAAAATGGCGTCTGGCACGCAGGAGACAACGAGGGTTGGTTTCTGAAAGCGAGCTCGCAGTTGACAGTGGACCTTGATACCGGAGCCTGTAGCGAGTAGCACTCGGGGCTTGAGTCCGCTTCGCGCATCACGCCGGCTGATGGCCGTTGTACGCGCACGGGAGTTTGCACTTGGGAGACGGCACTGCCTGCGTTGCCGACGCTCACTTGCGAGCCTGTCTTGGCAGCTTTTGCTCGCTGCTTCACAATAGCCTGCACGGTGTCCATGTAATCCGATTGCGAGTCTTCTGCTACGGCGCCGTTGCAGCCAGCGGTCTCATCATCCTCGTCGTCAGCTGCAGTCTTTTCTTCTGGCTGCGCAGTTTTGTGATCGAACCTCGGCTCTCGGTTCTGTTTTAGAAAGCATTCCGAATGGGCTCTTCAACAAATTTCCCATCCCCGCAGTGTAGCAGTGTGAGGCAAGAATTGTGAGGATGGAGTACGTATCATAAAAACGAGACCATGGCCATTCTGTACAGGCCCAGCCCATGAAAGCCCATCAAGTTGCCCTGCAGATACTTGCGATATGAAGAACCGTCTGGACCGTGGGAAGCTTTTTTTTGACAACACAAATGGTAAATGTACAAGGAGGGTGTTTTCCATTCTTCGTTTTTCCTCACAAAAGGAGTCCTGCTATAGGATTCGTTAGACTTTCCGACTCGCATTCGTGAGCAGCAACATGACATGTCGGACTATTCTCCGGCAGTATTGGCATGTTTTCACAAAGAAACCCCGGGTGTCAAGGCCATACCGGGCCAGCACTGCATCGGCTTTGCGCACCAACTGCGGAAGGGGCCGGGCAACTCTTGCTTGCGGGAGTCGAAGCTACCGACAGCGCTGATTTTTTGGCGGCGGGCTTTTTTTTCCGGAGGGAGCTCTTCTTCCGCGAGCGGGGCGTGCTGACGGGCTCGGGTGCCTGCCGGCTGGAAGGACGTTTCTGTTGCGGGTCGCTTGGGGTGCTGTCGAGAAACTCAGAGGCTGTTGAGACAGGGATGGACCTTCCGATTGGAGTGTGGCGAGAGGGCCACACCCAGACTTGTCCAGCTGAGGAGAGAGCTAGCAGCGTCGCGGAGCATTCCAACTTCGGCTGCACCGCGAACGTCCCGGTTTGATCGCCAAAGGACAGGCTCGAGGCCGGGTTCGGAATCGACCAATGGCACGCGATAGCTTCCGAAAGCTGGCCCAACGTGCACGACCACCAGTCCGGCGTGAACTGCAGGGGTGGCTTTCTGGCGGTGCCGTCCAGCACGTGGACAGGTCGTTGCTTGGCTTGGTTCTGCTGCTGGATGTGCTGCGACAAGAACTCGGCGCAACCCGAGTGTCCGGACCTCCGGGCTTTGTGCAGCGGTGTGAGGCCCTCGTCGTCCTTTATCATCGGATCCGCCCCTCCTGCAGCGAGGACGCGCAGCACATGCAAATGACCTTTGCTCGCCGCCACACCGAGCGGGGTTTCGCCTTCAATGTCTATAGCATCGACGACAGCACCTGGTGTGTGGGTGTTTAAGTTCAGGGCTTTGAGTGGGTAACGTCTGAATCGAAGTATAGCCCACTTGTCACTTTCACCAGTCGGCTTTGAGTTTCCGACACGCTGCTTTTGGGTCCTGTGACTCCTCTCCGAAGGGTAGGTGGGCGGGATCCTTCGGGAGCGGATAGAGCGCAGGATCCGGCACTCGGCTCAAGACTTCTGTTTTCATCTTGCGGTGTTAGCTGCACGGGGTTTTCGGCCCCGTGCAACAGCTGAGTGTCTTTACACAGGCGGCACATCTCACCCGAGGATGTGGCAAGCTCTCTCTGTGCAATGAGCTTGGCCTGACTAACTGTTCCAAACTCCTGGTGCAAGCACCCGTCATGGTCGGCAGTCGCCACCTGGGTCACAGTTTTGAGTCCTCTTCCGAGACTCGGTCGCACGGGGAAGTGGCGCGAATCACTTGTCGCCAAGCATTCTGCAATGCTGACGACTGCTACCCCTGGGTGTGGGTGTGTGCGTGTACGTTCAAGTTCAAGATTGACGTTGCAACGTATGTCATCTTCATGCGCCACATGCTTCAGCCCTGTGAACGTGTTGAAAAGACCGATACAACACCGGTTTTAAGTGGAACTCGACTCCGAAAAACATACCGGACGCGAGGAGAAGTTCGGAGACTTTTGCAAAGCCTTTCCTGCTGGCAACGTACAACGGAGTCTGATTGTACTCGTCCGGCTGCGAGACGTCAGCACCGTGGTCAATGAGGGCCTTGCACGCTTCAAGGTGCCCTTCTGCGACGGCCCACGCCAGCGCCGACCGGCCTGACTCGTCAAGACTGTCGATGATATCAAGCTCGCAGCATCGTTTGACGTAAAGCCCCAACTGCAGACAGTCGCCATTCTTCGCCGCGTCGATGATGCAGTCGATGAGCTCCCAGGGCGGCATGCACTTGACTTTGTCCCGAGTCCGCATTGCTAACCCCGCAAACCACCCGTCCTACGACCTTGACAGCAAAAAGAGTCGGTGGTATCCGATGGTTAATGTTCAAGGGGTTCCGCTTTATGAAGTACGCGTAGCCAAAACAGTTTTGTACATATTCATTGGGTTTTGATGGTATTCAAATTCTCCAGTTGATACTGCTCGTCTTGAGGTCCTAATGTCACGATTCAGTAATCGCGGGTACAGACAGCTCTGTTGATGATGTGGGAGATTGGGCCTGCGTTCGTCACAGTTCACGTCAGCCAATGCCGCGTTTTGAGGGACTTCAGTCTTTGCTCATGAAGCCACAAAAACTACGACTAATAATAATGACGACAAATGTCGACGGTGGAAAGAGCGTGAGCACCATGCCTACTCTGCTTACTATCGCTTGCGTACTTACTGGCTATTCGGAGCTCGCAATTGTTGTATGCACGCAGCATCGCACTTCGTGATTGCGATTTGCCACCAGCAGGCAGGCGACGGCAACACGATGAGGAAACGGTTAAAAAGAAAATGCGTGGTTCGTTTGCAAAGCAGTTCTCGCGAGTCACTTTGTGCTCCCGCGTGAACTGCCTCTATCCTCCGTATGTTTGTTCCTTATCCACTCAGAACGAAGTTGTTGCAGCAGGACAGGTGAAACGGAAAATACGGGTTTTTTGCCAACCAACAAATATGTAGAATAAATCGAAAAAGGAAACGAGAAATAGCATGAAACAGGGTGCTAGCAGGAATTGTGAGACAGAGAGGAAGCTAAGGGTCAGCAGCAGGAATAAGGAACTGCATGCTTCCTAAAACCATCTTCTGTCTCGCTGCACACGTCCCCAGACTGACAGAAGTCAGACCAGACAACCTAGACTGAAATCAGACCAAACTTTCATAAGGTCTATTTCATGTCTGCTTGTGTCTGCTGAAGACGAAAACGAACAACCGACTAGCGTACTGATGCCAGTACTGTCAGACCAAGTACTGGGTCAGGCCGAACAAGACAGCCGACTGTATCCACTGGAAGCACTGCTAGGTCATAAACTGTTTAACGCAGAATTCGACTCGCTCGCTCCGCTGTCAATCAGACTCTTTCGTATGGGGGTAGAGCAACCAAGAAGCTAGAAATTAAGGTCGGTGCAACACAAAAAGAACTCGAGAAGGATGGGAATAAGTATAAAATAAGTGTGAAAACAGGCCGATGTGACACGGAACGCGCTAACGAGGAGGGCAAGGTAAGAACAAATTCACTACGCAAGGACGCGCTGGTCTCGGGGTTTGCTTGCTTTTGGAAGGCATGTTCCTTCACATTTCTTTGGTACAGTAAGACTGGTTCCTCAAGGGGAGGTGGAAGCCGATGTGTCATTGACGGTTTGAGGTAACTTAGGGCACTTTGGTATGCGGATGCGTCTGCGGACACTTCTTTCTGAAGCCTGCAGGCACAGACGCACGTCTCTGACGCTGCTGAGCTCATGAAGAGCACATCTTCGCTCCTCTCTCCTCATTGTCGGCTCATCGTGGGATGACGTCGGCGACAGACTTGGGGAAGAAGTCCCCGGTATCCGTACATCTGACACTTTCACTCCAGTCGCGCCTTACGCTTTGACGGACACTGCACTTTCACCAGTAGTGGTCACTGTAGACATAGAAGGTCCGATGAACCATCGTTGCAGCCTTGACAACTTGAGAGCAACTGAAGTATGGCGTAACTACCTGTCGTTCACGGACACAGTGAGTGGTGTTTACCATCCGTCTCTGGTACCGGCAACGAATCCTTTCCTACCTCCTGGGCTCCTTTCCAGCTGTTTGTTTTCGGTAAGCTCGTCGGCGTCTATGTATGCAGAGCCAGGCTTGAGCACAAGGGTGCTTTACTGCAAAGCATACGATGTGCGGCAGCGGTTGCGGACGAGAGCACAAATTATTTACTGATAGACGGCGATGCTCGCCGCCCTTATTTGGTTGGGGGTGACGAGAGTGTGCGAACCGTCCTCCGTCCATCGAACGTTGAAGTCGCCGCTTGGCTCAATACTCTGAATCGTTGCCGGGTGCCACAGGCCTTGGAAATTCGCCTCCACTGCTTGGCCGACAACCCATCGGTAGGTGTTCCGCCTGGTCTCTGCCGTCATGTCGTTGCCAGACAGCTCGGCAAGTGTAACGTGGTACTTCTCCTGCGTATTTGGTGATCAATATTATTTGCCTCGTTCCCAACTAGAAGAGCCAAGGGTTTCACAAATCGGGCGGTAGCTTGAGCATTCGTTGGGTCGGTTCCGCAACGGGTGTGTGTCATGGAATGCTTTTTACGGCTTATCTTCCGTTCTCTTTCACGCCTTCGTTCGGTGCTGTTCTTATTGGGTACGACATAGTAGCGGCCGTTTCCCCTAGGCTTTGAATTACTGGAGAATTGAAACACTTGACTAAAGGCACACCTGGTCGCCGTTCGTTTCTTGGACGACACCTCTGATGACTTCCTTATCCAGCTTTGGGTACACCTCCGCAAGCTGATCAATGTTGGCCTGCCAGTTTATTTGGTTCCACGGTCGGACAACGAGCCCCAGGTTCTATTCCAACATCAAGTACTTCTAATCTACCGGTATCGCTTTAAAGGTGCGGTCTCCTAGAAGTTACACAAAAAACCGTGGAGAGAACCTGGCTATCTTGTGATAAGCCCTGCATCTAATTACGTTTACGAGTCCAACCTCAGAAGCTGCTGGAGTTGTCACCCACTGCTGTCCCCTTGCGTCAGTGACGTCTTTTTGGGTGCGCCTCGTTTCCGCGCGTCGTTCATGTGTCAATGTTGAAGATTGTGCACGTGCGTCTCCAGAATGCTTGTCGTTTGTTTGTGCGCACGTGTGTAATTCCTATTTGATAGGTTTAACACGATACGCTGTTACCATAAACAAATTGCGTGTCAATCCGCATCTGCAGATAAATCAGGTCTCGGGTTGCATACATGACGCTGCGCATCCAGTAACGTGTCGGCCTTCGAACGGTTGAGCTCTCTGTGGCTGGCGTACTGTGTTAGTTGGGGCGGTTTGGCGGAAAAGTCAGAATGCCGGTTCCATCACGCATGGCAAGAACCTTTCCGAACGATGCAGAACCGCTGAGGAGAAGGTCAAGATATGGCTTATCAGCTGGAGGGACGCATTGCGGAAAGATTGGCCTGTAAAGCTGAAACTACAAAGTCAGTCAACAGATTCGCTCTGCCCTGTAGCTATCCGATCCAGTACAAGTTCCAGCCGAGTTCATGTTGCCGCAACTTAATTTGTTTCAGCCACTTTGCAGTCCAACGGCGCGCGTGAAGTTTGCCAAAGGGTTTCTTTCTAGCGTTATTTGTGGATTAGAAGGTATTTTAAAGTCTCCGGTTGACCGGAGAGGCTTGAGTATGGCGGGGGGTTGAGAGGGTGCAGCTCGTTTCGGGTGTTGTGTCACTCCGTTGTGAAACCTTGTGAAGTCCCCTAACGCGTTTTGGGGGTGCTTGGGATTGAGTAGGGTGTGGTCGTTCTGCTACGGCGTGAAAAGCCAGGAAGTTTCGACGCTAATCTTCGACTCTTGATTAAGTTCACCGGGTTGCGTGCTCGTCAGGAAGATCCCGGTGCCTGGCTTTTCTTCTGGGTGGTTTCGTGTTGATCGGCGGCTGTGTGTTACGAGGCACGGATTTGGGGATGAAAAAAGGAAAAAAGAAATGGGGGAGAAAAAGAAGGGGGGGAGAGGGGAAGTTGGGGTTTTGACGGTTGTTCTCGGGGTACAGGGGGGGGGTGGTTGGTTTCTTTCGTTGGAACAAATAAAAGAAGTACCATGGGGTCGATTCGATGCGAAGAATTATGCGCAAGTGTGCTTCTGGCCTGCTCTACTTGTCGCTGGTCGTCGTAGGAGGGATGATAGCCGGCCGCGCGTTGTTGATTATAGAGTGGCTGGGGCTGCTGGCCGGAGTAGTTACCCCTCGGCTGAGAAGACTGGGGCCGTGCGCCTCCGTCCGGACGCTCTTTGCTGCCCTCGCAACCCATCGCGCGTGCCGAGGTTCTAGGGCGAAAGTTGGCTTCGAGGGTTTTTCTTGTTGTATGTGTGTGTGCGTGTATGCGTTCTTTTCCGCCTAGGGTTGTGCTTTACATACAATGCGATGGACGGCGGGCGAAGCACTTGCTGCTGAACAGACGTTCTGTCCATCTTCTACTGATCCATTGTTCCTGACGAGCAGATAAA